>JBBPBX010072278.1:0-18103 GCA_038048925.1 Garcialebias charrua
TATATATATATATATAATTATTATAATAATTATTATAAATTTATTTATTTATTTTCCTTATATCCTCACCGGGCCGGCCCAAGACATAAGCAAACCCAGGGCCACTAGGGAGCCCCCTAAGTGGAACCACAGTTTTTAGGAAGTTTGTGAAGTATTGAGGAAGAAGTAACATAAACAGGTCAAATGTGTGGGTAAAGGTTGTTTCATATTTTAAGTTCAGCTTTTGCAAATTATTGCATATGTTTACATAGTGTTAAGAACTAATTATTCAACTTTAATTTAATTTTTATAACATTTTATGTGGTTTCAAGTAATTGTTCATTTACATTATTTAAGTAATTCCTTGATATTTTTTTTTTATTTAATTTAATTTAGCCTGTTTTTGGACAACAGTCGGTCGCTGTCAGGTGGGTGGGGCGCATGGACCCGTCGGGCCGTCCGTGTGAGCCTGTTTGTTAATTAGCTGATTAGAGTGTGGCCCCAGGTGTCTTCAATATTGAACCTTTTCACAATATTCTAATTTTCTGAGATACAGAATTTGGGGTTTTCATTAGTTGTCAGTTATAATTATCAACATTAAAAAAAAATAAACATTTGAAATATATCAGTCTGTGTGTGATGAATGAATATAATATACAAGTTTCACTTTTTGAATGGAATTAGCGAAATAAATCAACTTTTTCATGATAGTCTAATTTTATAACCAACACCTGTACAAAATCTGCATCTCATACTGAAACAAATTATTCCAACAGACAGAGTGAGTCAGCCCATGGAGGAAAGTTATATCATTACTGTAATGACACCTCTCCCTCACAAAATGTATAGTGCAATAAACATATGAAGCTCTTTAAAGATGTCTGCATGCAAATTCATATTTTACTATGCTTATCTGTCAGTTTCACAATAAAAAGTGTGCGTCCAAAGGTTGGTTTGTGACAGTGGAAGAATGTGCAGAAAGCAGAACACAAACTATTAAACAGGAAATGTGAACAACCCTAATTTGAAGCCAATCTAATATGTTCTCTTAAATACTTTAGTATCTGTATTTACCAGGAAACTGTGGGTTGGTTTCCACAGAATCTAAAATGAGAAGCATTCGCATGTGTGGTTTCCTGTTCACAGCACGAATCAGCATCAATCTATTGTGGTCAGGTTTTTATTTTATTTTTAAAATTTTATGTCTGTTTCTTTTCTTACTGTGACAGAACATAATGTGTAGCAATATGCAAAAAAATAAAAGTTAATTTATTATTTTATTTTATGTAATTAACTGTGAGCAACTTCAACAGTTTTACATTAGGCTGTATGATTAAATTTGACAAGACAACACATTTGTTCATAATGTCTTAAAGCAACATTCATTTATTCACATCAATAGTAGAAGTATAAATGCAAATATATCCAAAATAACAGAATATTTAAAACAGTTAAACAGAACTTTTACATTAATAGCACTGTCAGAGACATGGCTTAATGATGAAAACAAAAATAATGTTCACATCGAAGGATATGAATTATATCATTTAAACAGAAACAATAAAAAAGGTGGTGGAGTAGCTCTATTTGTCAAAAATGAAATAAAGTGTAGAATAATTAAAGAAATGTCAATAATTGTTGACAATCTTATGGAAATAATAACAATAGAAATATTAAACGAAAATGCTAAAAACATATCCATAAGTTGTGTATATCGATCACCAGGATCAAATATAGAAATATTCACCGATAAAATCATACAACTACTGGAAAAGAGTTTAAATAAAAAAGTTTTCTTGTGCGGAGACTTTAATATCGACCTGGGAAATAAAACGGATTCAAATAACATCAGCACATTTCTAAATTCAATGTATAGTTTAAATCTTTATCCGTTAATATCAAAACCAACAAGAATTACAACTCATAGTGCTACGATAATTGACAACATTTTCACAAATATAACAAATGGGGATATGACAGGTGGTATCTTAACAACTGATTTAAGTGATCATTTACCAGTTTTCACTATCTACAGAAATGATCAAAACATTACAAAAGAAGTTACAATTAAGAAAAAAATAATAAACACATCAAAAAAAGCTATGGATCAATTAAAAGATGATTTACAGAAGCAAAACTGGAAGGACGTGTATATTGATGATGTTAACAGATCATATGATGAATTTATGAACATTTTAGAAGCTCTGTATGAAAAGAATTGTGTGCAAAGAAATCGTAGAAAAAGAAATATTGTTGACCAACCTTGGATGACTAAAGGGTTGAGAAATGCTTGTAAAAAAAAAATAACTTGTATTTATGTTTCTTAAAAACGAGAACACAACAAGCTGAAGAAAAATATAAAAAATATAAAAATAAATTGGTAATGATTATAAGAAGATGCAAGAAAGAATACTATAGTGATTTATTAAACAAGAGCAATGGTGACACTAAAACAACATGGCGAGTAATAAATGATGTTCTAAAAAGTCATAAAGCAAAAACGAACATTGCAAAATATTTTGTGAAAGATGACAAAGAAATACATGATGAGAATGATATCGTAAATGAATTTAATCAATATTTTGTAAATATTGGATCAAGCCTTGCAGCTAAAATACCAAAAGTAGATAATAAGGTGTGTCATTCAATTAAAAGTTGCACCAACAGTATTTTTCTTAGTGGAACTAACAAAGAGGAAATTATGAAAATGGTAAAAAATCTCTCAGACAAGAGATCAAAAGACTGGGTGGACATGGATATGATGTTCGTAAAGGAAATAATATGTGAATGACTTGGTAAATGTGTCAGCACTACTTAAATGTGTTCTTTTTGCCGATGACACCACTTTTTTCAGTTCGGGTAATGACATAAAACAGATTTTGGATATGATGAAAACAGAATTTATAAAAATACAAACTTGGTTTAAATTAAACAAATTATCTTTGAATTTAGATAAAACTAACTACATGATTTTCAGTAACAAAAAGGGAATTGTTGATGACGATCCATTTGAAATTGAAGATGTTGTGATCTGTAAAGTGAGTGAAGTGAAGTTTCTGGGTGTTATCATTGATGACAAACTGACATGGAAACATCATGTAAATTCTATTAAAAAAAACTAGCTAGAGCAATTGCAGTACTATATAAAGTCAGGGATTTTTTAATTGATAAAGCTTTACATATGTTGTATAACACAATCATTGCTCCACATTTAATCTATTGTATTGAGGTTTGGGGAAAAGCATGCAAAACTATTACAAAGCCTGTTTTTATTTTACAAAAGAGAGCTGTAAGAGTAATCACCAGAAAACATTTCACTCACCCTTCAAACACCTTGTTTATTCAACTAAACTTATTGAAATTCCAGGAATTGGTAGAATATAGTATTTTATCAATTATGTATAGGGCTCATAATAACACATTACCTTTAAATATCCAAAGAAATTTTATAAAAAGACAAAGTTATTACAATCTCAAAGGGACAGAGATATTCATCAAACCACAATTCAGAACCAGCTTAAAAGGACGGTCTACCTCAATTCAGGGAATTCGATTGTGGAATGCTCTGGAGAGTGATGTTAAAAATGAAAAATCAATGTATACATTTAAGAAAAAGGTCAAAAAGGACTTGCTCAAAAACTATATATGATGTAATGCGTGTTTGTGTATTACAATTATGTTGTACTTATGATGTACGGTACGTTTGTGAATTACAGTTAGAAAAATTAAGTAGAGTTATTCATTTTATAAAGCAGTTTGTGTATTACAGTTAGAAAAATTAAGTAGAATTATTCATTTTTGTGATGAATTTGTGTATTACAATTAGGAAAATTAAGTAGAATTATTCATTTTGTGAACATCTTGATGTTGTGCCATCTTTTAGTTTGTGTATTTCAATTAGAAAAATTAAGTAGAATTAAGTAGAATTATTCATTTTATGATCTAGTTTGTGTATTACAGTTAGGAAAATCAATAAAAAAAAAATAAAAAAAATAAAAATAGGAAAATTAAATAAAATTATAAAAAAAAAAAAAAAAAAAAAAAAAAATTAGAATTAGAAAATTAATTAGAATTATCGGTGATGTAGTTTGTGTTTTACAGTTAGAAATATTAAGTAGAATTATTCATTTTGTGATCTAGTTTATGTTTTACAGTCAGGAAAATTAAGTAGAATTATTCATTTTGTGATGTAGTTTGTGTATTACAGTTAGGAAAATAGGTAGAACTATTCATTCTGTGATGTTGCTTGAAAGTTATCATTGGTTGAACAAACTGTGAAATAGGGGCAGATATAATAAGATTTCATCTTCTTTCTGCTCCCTTCATTTTATCCTACTTGTAATCTTGTATCTGATGAAACTGTCTTGTATTGTTCTTTTAAAATGAATGAATAAACATCAAATCAAATCAAATCAAATCAAATCTGTTAGTTTTTGTGATGATTGAATGAATTATGTTTATGTCCACTAGGTGGCGAGCATAAGTTTATGTAAATGCATAAATGTAAAGAATGTAAAGAAAAGAACAACAGAAATAGACACACCTGTGAGCAACCTGTGTGAGCAGCTTTACAAAAATATACTGTATATAAGTAAATATACTATAAGTGTCTGGGAGATACACGTCTGGTTAATTTAATCACCAACATTTAATCTGTTGGCTTTCTTACATAAATAACTTTTACTAATTATCTTTTATAATGCCTGTGAATGTTTTTGTACAGTGTCCTGTGACAACTTCTGTTGTGACTTGGCGCTGTAGAAATAAACTGAAGCATGAAGGCAACAAGTGTTGAGATATTTATATCTTGTACATATTTCTCACATAAAGCCACTCGTGAACAGATCAATCAAACCATTCATTTTATTATATTTTAATTCACTGTGAGTTTGAAACCCATTCTGTAAACATATTTTAGGCCAAACAACACAGAACCTCACAAAGCTGTTTGTGTTCCAGCAATTCTTCTGAAGATAAAGTGTTTTGTGTGTTTCAGTGATATTTGGTGTTAATAAACCAAACATGCAGTCAGAACTGGTTTTAAACAACTTTTAATTCATTTGTTCCAAATTCTTTGTAATATTTTTTTATATTTTAATTTCCACATTCACATAACTTTTGTTCCTTGCAACATTTGCACTGCACCCTGTATTCACTGGTTAACTGGACATCATTAACCTCACGCAGACTCTTCCACTGGTACATTTTCATCTTTAAATCACTTCTTGGTCTGCTGCCCTCATACATCTCCTCCTACATGTCTTTGCGTGATTGCAGCTACAGTGTGCGCTCTCAGGACATGATTACCTGCAGTGTTCCGTCAGTGAGGACTGAACTTGGAAAAAGGGCCTTCTCCTATTCCGCTCCAGCTTCCTGGAATATCTTACAAAAAGATCTGAAGCTCTCAAACTTGACTTCTCTAAATGGTTTTCAGAATCTGTTGGAATCCTGGCAAAAACCAATGCAGATTTGTTCCTGTCTTTGATTCTATACGTTTACCTTATAATGTTTTGCTAGTTTTTTGATACTTTGTTAAAAAAAAAAAAAAAAAAAAAAAAATTTTTTTTTTTTTTCCCTCTCTTTTGTTTTCTATTGTTTATTGTTTGTTTGTTTGTTTATTGTTTAAGGAAATTCTACCATTGCTGTTCATTGTTCTTTAGTTTTAGCAGGTCGCTTTCGTAAATGAGCCCATGAGGTTCAAAAGATTTACCTGACTAAATAAAGGTTGAATGAATGAATGAATGAATTTGTTAGTGACTCCAAACAAAACTTTACATTACATTTTTTTTATAAATAAATTAAACAAAGAAAACATTTTAGTAAACAGGTTGATAGAAGAGCGTGAGAAAACAAAATAGAAAGAAAACTGACAGAAATGATAAGATTTCTGCTGGCCTGGATGTAATCACTTTAAACTCAAAAACTATATTACCCACAATGCCTCAACCTTAAAGGGAAACCCAGATTGTTTCAGTTGTGTTGCTGCGTTCCAGTTGTCCTCGGAGGTCGTAATTACGAGCTTCCGAGCAGTAAAAATCAACTGGAACGCCCCCTCAGGTCGTAATTACAACTCGTGGACTCGGTCTCGACACACCATACCCGAGTTCGCCGAGATCATCGTTTCAAGATGGCTGCTCCTCGCATCAACAGTGAGTGAAAGAGTTACTTTTTACTCTTTTTCGCAGTTCTTTGTGGTTTACTCAGCCGTAACTTCACATTAACGCATTCAGGCACTGTAGTTCTTTACAGTAACGATAATGATATGTTTAAACAGCCGCTGTGCGTCGACAACGGCTCGCTAAACGGCTGTGAGGCGGCATTGTTGTTGTTTAGCACAGTACTCGTTTTAGCTGTTCAGCGTTCATTGTTCATCATTAACTCAGTAACACATGTCGTACTTTACAGTGATTATTATACGATATGTCGCCTAATAATTAGAGGGTGTTTCTAAGCTGTTTGTGTTTTCTAAAGAACGTGATTGTTGTCGTGTTGTTGATGTAGCTGCGTAGACCTGCAACATGTTGTTTTTTGTTCACCTTTACATGTGTTTTTAGCTAGTAAACTAATGTTTTGCACCATAAACTGTTTTTAAAAGGTCTATCAAGATTTATCTTGGCTTGTCAGGGTGGGAATCCAGTTTAACAGAATCAATTATTTTGTTTAAAAAAAAATGCAAAACTTGAAACCCAAACCATCCTGTCAATCCACAGCTGTGTGTGTCTGTGTGTGTGTGTCTGTGTTGGGTGTGTGTGTGTGTGTGTGTGAGAGAGAGTGAAAATCGACCTTATTTATAATTATTATTGTGGGTTAGTTTTGTGAGTTACTGTCATCTGTGATTTGTTGTTAACCATGTGTATATTTCTTTGCAGTTTATGTCAACATGAAGATGAACATGTTCCTGGACCCGAGCAGACAAACCTGTTTCCCTGGTCCCTTGCATTTTGCCAGCTGCTACTGGAACAGTGTCTTTGTGTCCAACATTACTAAGTAAGATTTTTGTGAAGTTAGTTATTTTGATTTAGTTTTAGCTGGTAGCTCATTTTACTGAGACCTCAGACCTCAAATTGTACCTGTGCCTTGTTGTCATACGTTATTAAAAACAATTTGAAATAACAAATGCACAAATTCTTGTCTTACTTCACAATAAGTGTGGTTTTTCAGTAGAATAAAGGAAAGCAGGTAATGAAAAGAAACTACTTAGAATGAAAGTAAATTCAGTGTAAAAGAGGAACACCTCTGGTATTCAAACACGACAATTTGTCATGATGCACTGCAGTTTTTCATCAATATTTTTGGAAACCGATGTACTTGCAGAGAAACTAGTGCTCTCATGTTCTCATCGGGCAGAGTTTTAAAATTACTACATAGAAATGCTTTATTTAAGCACTGACTTTTAAGCAGGTGTTATTGTTGTGGGAAACTTAAGTTTTGCAGCTGGTTTTTGAAGCTGTAAAATGTGTTTACCTATACCAGCTGGTTTATCCACACAGATATAAATGACAGCGAGAGAGTGGCATGTCAGAGAAACACATTTAATCAAAACAGCACTATAACAACACTAGAACATTTTTTGACAAGCTAATACAAGTACAGCATCCACACATCACAGTAAAGAGTAATTTAGTCATTTTCATCCTGCCTTGGACAGCTGTTTGGGTGATCCTGACACACTGGTGAAGCCCCAATGCAGAGGTTATGCAGAAGGCAGGCTGCCATGATGACAATCATCACCACAGCATCAATTCGTTAGGCCAGGGGATGAAGGTGTGTCCCATTGTGCAAAATGGCCTTCAGTACTTCCATGATGATCCTGTGTGCTGAGGACTGCGAGACATCAAATTTGTCAGACATCTCCCTGAAGCTGTTCTGGTTGGCCATGTACCACAGGAACATCAGGACCTTCTTTTCTACAGGGACTGGTGCTGCACCTTGACAGTGCTCCTTCCTCCTGCAGCTGCATCATTACAGATGTGAACTGGGTCTTGTTGACTCTGAAATGACGCACAAACTTGTTGTCATCCATGTTCAGCATCACCTCCCATAGTCTTCATGATTATTCCATGTGTCCGTAGGTTTGTGTGTATCAGCAGCATCCTAAAATACAAAGAAATTAAATTGTTTTGTTACTATGGACCATATGAGTCTGAAATAAAGTTTTGATTGATTGAAGTTTAATAACAATTTTAACAATAAACCGTAAAAACGTCTGCTAATGGATTGAGGTAGTAAAAAGAAAAGAAAAACAATGTTCAGCACTTTCTGACTTTATTTATCTAATGATAACTTCTGTACTGCTGCTATAATCCTAAAAGAGATCGAATTAAAACTATAAAGTAGATGTAAGAGCCTCAAGACCATAATTAACAAAAATAAGCTTATTTATAAATAAATAAAAACTACTGGTTAAAACAACATACCTGGTTAACATTTCAAGAGCCTCAGAATTGCTTTTCAACTTCGCTGCTGGTCTGGAAACCTTTTTATAATCCAACAAAGCAAGAACAACAACAGCTTTGTAGCGGGCGTCCATCTTGTTTTCGTCATCGTGCCGACAAGCTAACTGGAACGCATTCAACTCGGAAAGACGTCATTCCAGGTTGGTAATTACGACCTCCGAGGCAACTGGAACGCAGCATAAGCAGCCCAACTGAATAAACATTCTGTCATCATTTCAGGATTCTGGATTTGCCTATGGCCGTCCTTTGAGGTGCAGTGATGTTTAAGGGCCCGGAGATCACAAGCATCCAGTAGTGTTTTACGGCCTTGACCCTTACGCACAGCGATTGTTCCAGATTCTCTGAATCTTTTGATGATATTATGTTTGTTTATGTTTATGTTTATTAAATTTGTTCATTTTTTTTTACAAAAGAAACAATACAAGACAATCTCATAAATGATATTGTACAAAATATAAAAAAATGAAAGGTAGCAGAAAGAAGAATAAATCTTATTATATCTGCCCCTTACTTCCAACAATCAGATTAAACAACAATAATCAACCATGTAAACAATAATAATCTTCAACCAACTTTTTTCCAACAATCAGATTAAACAATAATAATCTTCAACCAACAGTACAAAATGACTAACTCTTTTCTAATTTTCTAACTAATACAATACACATTACGCTATTTCATATATATTTTTTAACACATTTGTTTTGATCATTTTCTTAAATGTAAACATTGACTTGGCATTTTTAACTACATTCTCCAAGCCATTCCATAATCTAATTCCCTGGATTGAGGTAGAACGTCCCTTCAAACTAGTTCTGAATTGTGGTTTTACAAACATCTCTGTCCCCTTAAGATTATAACAACTTTGTCTTTTAACAAAATGCATTTGGATATTTAAAGGCAATGCATTATTTTGAGCTCTATACATAACTGATAAAATATTATAGTCTACCAAATCATGGAACTTCAATAACTTTAGTTGATAAAATAATGTATTTGATGTTATGCATGGTTGATGATGATAACTTAAAAGTCTTTGCCATTTTATGCTGGGTAACACCATTCTGGTATTGCTGCACTATCTTTCTGTGCAACAATGGTGGAATTGGTGATCCTCTTACCATCTTGGCTTCTGAGAGACACTGACACTCTGAGAAGCTCTTTTTATACCCAATCATGACCTAGTTAGTGTTAATTGGTCTTCCAGCTATTCGTTATATGCTCAATTTCCTTTTTCCAGCCACTTATTGCTACTTGTCCCAACTTTTTTGGGATTTTTTGACACTTGTGAAATTTTGAATCAACATATTTTTCCTTTAAAATATTACATTTACTCAGATTAAACTTTTTATCTGTCATCTATGTTCTATTACAAATAAAATATTGACATTTGCCATCTCCACATTATTGCATTCAGTTTTTGTTCACAATTTGTTTACCAGTAGTGTCCCAACTTTTTTAGAATCTGGTTTGTATCACAAAGAACAACAATATTTTCAAATTAATTCATGATTACGTTTTTCTTTTTTTTCTTTTTTTTCTTTTCTTTCCCCTATTTCAACAATGGCAACATTTTTATTATCTGTAATCATTTAAATATTTAAATAAATAACACCTTGAATAGCCACCTTATCATGGTGGAGGAGTTTGTGTGTCTGAATGATCCTAGGAGCTATGCTGTCGGGGGCAATTATAATTGCCCCATGTAGGGTCTCCCAAGATAGATTGGTCCTAGGTGACAGGCCAGACAAAGAACGATTAAAAAAAAAATGGACAAAACAAAACAAGGAACTCAGTGTACCTTGCCCAGATGTGGGTTACCGGGGCCCCACCCTGGAGTCAGGCCTGGGGGAGGGGCTCATTGGCAAGTGCCTGGTGACTGGGTCTCTACCCATGGGGCCCAGTAGGACTCAGCTCGAAGGAGCAGCATGGGTTTGCCTTCCTGTGGACTCACCACCTGCAGGAAGGGCCATAAAAGTTGGGTGCATGATGCTACGGGCAGTGGCCGAAGGCAAAGACCTTGGCGCTCTGACACTGGCTTACCAACGTTGGCTCTTGGGGACATGAAATGTGGCCTCTCTGGCAGGGAAGGAGCATGAGTTTGTGCACAAGGTTGAGAGGTACAGACTAGATATAGTTGGGCTCACCTCAACGTACAGCATGGGCTCTGTAATCGATCTCCTTGAGAGGGGCTGGACCATATTCCACTCTGGAGTTGCCCATGGTGAGAGTTGTCGAACTGGTGTGGGTCTACTTGTAGCCCCCCGACTTGGTGCCTGTGTGTTGGAGTTTTCCCCGGTAGATGAGAGGGTGGATTCCCGTCGCCTTCAGGTTGGGTGATGGGCTCTGACTCTTTGTGCCTATGCACCGAAGTGCAGTTCAAATTTCTGGCCTTCTTGGAGTCCTTGGCATGGGTGCTGGAAGGTATGCCAGCTGGGGACTCCTTTATTCTGCTAGGGCTGGGTAATAATAATAATAATAATGAATTCAATTTATAACGCACTTTTCATTAATGAAAATCTCAAAGTGCTACAAGGAGCAACAAAATTAAATATCAATAAAACAAATAATAAAACAATTAAAGACCGTGTAAAGTAAAATTAAATGTGTGTTTTTAGTTTGTCACATGGCATAAATATGTGTTATTAATCACCCATATAAATCTGACTGATTAAAAACATTGTTTTCCTTATAAAATTAAGTGTCAAAAATCATGAAAATACATTATTTTCCCTTGGTCTGAAACTGTGGGGGCGTGTCAGCATGGGAGTGGTTTCAGCGCAGTTCTGCTGAGCTGAGCTGAGCGAGGCAGACAGCAGAGATCCACCTCCTCCGTTTTTATCTAAGTTCTGGCTGCCAGTAGCTCCTTTTTCCAAGAGTTACGCTGTTTTTAGTGCACTAACAACTCTGGTTTTGTTTTTAAAGTTGAGGACACATAACTCCGCTGTTATGTGTTTAATAATAAGCGCTATTTTAGAAGATGAGCAGCGGACTCGATGCACCCGGTCCGACCCGGTCACATCGCATGCGGGGTCTGTGTTGGTGATAAAAATAAAGAGTAATCACGTTGATAACTAAGTTATCTCATCTGTGTCAGCGAGTCACTGCGTTTCACGGCGCGCGTGGCAGGAGCTCAACGCACACACACACACAAACACACGCGCGGCGCGGAGCTGCAGGTGGCCGCTCCAGCAGCAGCCTGGGTTTGTTCTGACTCCCTCCTGCGTCTCAATGTGGGTGCCCTGACCATTGCGACATCCAGGGAAGATGCAGGAACGAGGCATAATTGATTAGCTAGCTAACGATGAACAAAATATCCATGCTATTGCTATCTGATGCTATCTGCGATTCGCGAGTGAACGGCTCCACCCATGCGAAGAACAATTTATATGACTGGAGCAGCAGGGGGTAGTGCTATACTAATGAGGACCGCGTGACGAAACGCGGTCACGTTTAAACCACGCCTAAAAAATCCTGAAACAAGCATGTCTTCATACACAGTTTCATCTATAACTCCAAAATTAATTGAGCTACTATTTTGAGACTTTTTACTCATTCACAAGATTACAATTATCACATTTATAATGTTTATTTAAGAAAATGTTGAAATTCACTTTACACGGTCTTTAAGATCAATAACAATATCAGCTAAGATCAAAAGTAGAATCATGAGGAGGTAGAGTATGCTTGGTCGAAAAGAAAGGTCTTCAAGCCGCTCTTAAAGTCAACCACAGACTGTGGGGCTCTTAGACAGTCAGGAAGAGAGTTCCACAGGCGGGGGGCAGCCACACTGAAAGCCCGGTCTCCCATGGTCCTTAATTTGGTTCTTGGAATGTGAAGGAGATTGCTGTTCTGTGACCGCAGCGAACGGGTGGATGAGTATGGAATAAGAATATCCTTCAGATAATCTGGTGAAGTTCCGTGTAAGCATACATAGTTCCCAGACACGCCCCCATACCGGCTTCCGCACCACATCTGAAGGCAGAGAAAGGCAAAATGGCGAACTAGCAGAGCAAATTATACGGACAAAAACACGAGCTACCACAGCTTCACCAAGGAACAACAGCAAAATGGCAGTGGTCGAGTTAAATGAGTTTGAGAAAGAAATCATGGCAGACGAATCAGACAACTTGTCACAAAGTAGTTACTCCGATATCATTAATTATTTAATTACTACAAAGAGCGCACACCGGATTCACAGCACAGAGCTTTACAGCACAGAGCTTCACAGCTTTAAATCCAAAAAAGATGTGTAAACTGTCTCAATCAGATCTAACCAGCTAAAAAAAGGTTTAACTAAAATAACACAGCCAGCACAAACAGTCCAGGCTGAACACAGACCAGAACCAGCACTTTGAGTGTTACCGTGTTGGAAGTTAGCATGTTGTTAGCATCTGGAGCGGATGGTCCGTCGAGCTCATCGGACGGCGTGGATCCGTCGCGGCCGCGGAGGCACGTCCCATGGGACCGACGCGTCGCCCGCACGACTTGGCTCCCGTCCTCCTTCTCCCACTGGGACGGTCTCACCGCCGGGCCCGGTGGACCGTGAAGAGGCCGCGTTAGCGAGATGCTAAGCTAGCCACAGCATGCAAGACGGTGTCACTAAAATAATGAAAAAAAAACAAAAAAAAAAACAGCTCTAACACACAGACAGTTGTACTCTAACATTGTTTCACAAAATGATTTATGTAGAATATTTTGTTTACCGGCCAAAAGCACGATCTTCTGAGCAGATCCAAGCAGAGATGGGGCGGTGTGAGTTTCTCCGATGAAATAAATCCTTCACGTTGTAGTGGACCACTAGGGGGCTCTACTCACACCCAGTGGACCGAAGGCATTACAGGATGTTTTATTGTGAAAGGTCCAGAGGACCGGATGCTGTATGGGATATATACTGTTGGATATTACTGTTGCACCGAGGGACTGAGAGAAACGCAATTTCGGTCCTGTGTATGTCCTGTACAGTACATATTGCAGATCTGACAATAAAGTTGACTTTGACTTTGATAAGGCGGTGTTGGATGCTTCCCGCCAGTTTAGTAGGAGTTGATTAAAAGTGAAGTTCTGCAGCCTGTCTCCTGTGTCGTCTCTTCACCACCTCCTACACTGGTGACCTACGTGAACTGAATATGTCGACATCTGACGCTTCAGCCAGCTCTCTACTGCTGTCCACGGCTGTGGAACCTACACAGGCGGCCCCGCTCGCTTTTTCGGTGGCCGTTAAAATCCCGGACTTCTGGCTGCACGCGCCTCAGTCGTGGTTCGCCCACATCGAATCACAGTTTGCTCTTCGCGGGATTTCTGTTGACGACACCAAATACCACCATGTGGTTGCTTCGCTGGATCCGCTGACAACCCAGCGGGTGATGAGCCTGCTACAAAACCCTCCTGCACAAGGAAAGTACGACGCTCTCAAGAAACTTCTTCTGCGGCGCTACACACTCTCAGAGGCGGAGCGCGCTGAGAAACTATTTTCCTTCTCCGGTTTGGGCGACGGAACAGCCCTCGAGCTCGTGGAGAGCATGTTGTCCTTGCGGGGATCAGACGACTGCGAGTTCCTCTTCCGCCACCTCGTCCTCCGCCAGCTTCCAGCTCCTGTGCGAACCGCCCTGGCCAACTCCCCGTTTCTGCAGGAGAAGGATTACCGCTCGCTGGCCGAAGAAGCCGACCGCATCATTCTAACCGCGAGGACCTTCGCGGTACAGGCGGTGGTCCCTGGAGCTCCAGCAGCGCCCGAGTTTCAAGCAACGCACACAGCGCCGGACGAGCCAGCGGTGGTAGCAGGAGTCGCTAGCCGCAGGCGGGCAGGTCCCGCTCTTTGTTTCTACCACGCGCGTTTTGGCGCCAAAGCACGACGGTGCGTCCCGCCGTGCAGCTTCAAGCCGCAGGGAAACGAGACCGCCAGCAGCCGCTAGCAGTCGCGGCCGTTGGCGAGAAGCAAAGGCTGCTTTTCATCGAAGACTCGAGGTCGGGGAGGCGGTTCCTGGTGGACTCGGGGTCGCAGAAGAGCCTCGTCCCCCCGACTGGCTCCGACAGGTTGGCTGAAGGCTGCGGGCCGCAACTAACCGCGGCGAATGGCTCTCCCGTCAAGACGTTTGGCGAAAGGTTGGTGACTGTGCGTTTCCATGAACGGGACTTCCGGTGGAACTTTGTGGTAGCTGCTAGCTCGGTCCCTATTTTAGGGGCTGATTTTCTTTGTGCTCACGGGCTCCTGGTTGATTTAGCTAACAGACGTTTGATCGACGCTGTGTCTTTTTCGTCACTGCCTTGTGAGACGCGAGGAGCTGGGCCTTTCATGCATGCTAACTTTTTAGTTTCGGGTAATGTGTTTCAGCGTTTATTGTCTGAGTTCCCCTCGCTGACTGTTCCTGATTTTGCAAACACAAACACACAACATGGGGTTGAACATTATATTCCCACAACGGGCCCCCCGGTGTTCGCACGTGCACGCCGCCTCGATGCTACTAAGCTAGCAATCGCACAGGAAGAGTTTGCTAACATGGAGCGTTTAGGCATCGTGCAGCGCTCAAACAGTCCGTGGGCCTCCCCCCTCCACATGGTGCCCAAGGCAGATGGCAAATGGCGTCCATGTGGGGATTTCCGCCGCCTTAATAACATCACAGAGAACGATCGTTATCCCATCCCCCACATCCAGGATTTTTCAGTGCACCTGGCTGGGACCTCCATTTTTTCTAAAGTAGATTTAGTACGGGGGTACCACCAGGTTCCTGTGCATGTGGAGGATGTCCCTAAGACCGCTGTTATCACGCCTTTCGGCCTGTTTGAGTTTTTGCGCATGCCTTTTGGTCTTAAAGGTGCAGCACAAACATTTCAGCGGTTGATGGATTCAGTCCTAAGGGGTCTGTCCTTCGTATTTGTGTACTTGGACGACATCCTTGTGGCTAGCAGCTCGGCTGAGCAGCACTTGTCCCACCTCCGTGAGGTTTTTCAGCGCCTGGCAGCACATGGCCTGATTGTAAATACAGCGAAATGCCAGTTTGGGCTGCCAGTCATTGACTTTTTGGGCCACCGCATTTCCGCAAGTGGCGCCGTCCCGTTACCAAACAAAGTGCAGGCGGTGTCAGATTTCCCACAGCCCCAGTCTGTTAAAGCGCTACAAGAATTTTTGGGAATGGTTAACTTCTATAACCGTTTCCTCCCCAGGGCAGCACAACTGCTGCGTCCGCTCTATGGAGCGCTGAAAAAGAAAAAGCCCAACGACAGCGTGGACTGGACACCAGAACGCCTACAGGCATTTGGTGATGCTAAAGCTGCACTGGCCACTGCTGCCCTTTTGGCCCATCCATCCCCAGCGGCGCAAATAGCTTTAACAACCGACGCATCTGATGTTGCGGTGGGGGCTGTGTTAGAACAGCAGGTTTCCGGGGTTTGGCAGCCGCTTGCATTTTTCAGCCGTACGCTGCGGGACAATGAGCTGAAATACAGTGTTTTTGACAGAGAGTTGCTGGCGCTTTACCTGGCTACACGCCATTTCAGGTTTTTCCTGGAAGGCCGCCAGTTCACTGCATACGTTGACCACAAACCCCTGGTGTTTGCTATGTCAAAAATTTCTGACCCCTGGTCTGCTCGCCAGCAACGCCACCTCGCAGCGGTGTCTGAATTTACTACAGACATTCAGCATGTGGCTGGAAAATCCAATGTGGTGGCTGACTGCCTCTCCCGGGTGCTGATCTCTCCCGTGTACGTTGGCATCGATTTTTCTGCTATGGCTGCGGACCAACGTAGCGACGCAGAAATACTCGAGCTCCAGTCCGGCCCCACAGGCCTCGAGTTGGAGGAAAGGCAGGTGAATGACGGAGGTCCTCTCCTGCTCTGTGACGTATCTACAGGCAGGCCCCGCCCCCTGGTTCCAGTTTCATGGCGACGCCGCGTTTTTGACTCCTTACATTCCCTTTCTCACCCAGGTGTTAGAGCCTCTGTGAAACTGGTCAGCTCAAAGTTTGTTTGGCCCGGTCTGCGTAAAGCAGTTAAGGAGTGGGCAGCAGCGTGTGTTCCATGCCAGCGTGCTAAGGTTAACAGGCACACCAAAGCACCTTTGGAACCTTTCTCCATCCCAAGTCGGCGGTTTGATCATGTGCACGTAGACCTGGTGGGCCCTCTGCCTCCATCACAGGGTTTTACTCATCTGCTGACTATGATAGACCGGACCACCAGGTGGCCAGAGGTGGTTCCTCTGACGTCCACAACATCTGCAGTGGTGGCCCGGGCTTTTTTGTCTACCTGGGTTGCACGTTTCGGCCCCCCTTCAGACATTACATCGGACAGGGGCCCGCAGTTTGTTTCTGAGCTTTGGTCTACCATGGCCAAGGGTCTGGGGACTAACGTTCACAGGACCACCGCTTACAACCCCCAAGCTAATGGTTTGTGTGAACGGTTTCACAGGTCATTGAAAGCTGCACTTCGTGCTGCATTGACCGGTGACAACTGGATTGACCGTCTTCCCTGGGTTTTGTTGGGGTTGCGTACCGCAACCAAAGAGGACCTGAGCTCTTCCCCGGCTGAACTGGTTTTCGGTCAGCCTGTGCGCGTCCCCGGTGAGTTTTTACCTGAGGTACCCTCACCACAGTTCGCTCCACCGTTGCTCCATCTTTCACCTCAGGAGGCCCCTTTTCGTGTCCCCGGTCCGGTACACCATTGTTTACCGCAGTCATTTGTCCCTAAGAGTCTGGAGTCCTCTAAATTTGTTTTTGTCAAACACAATGCACACAGGACACCACTACAGCCTTTGTATGATGGACCGTTTCGAGTTCTTCAACCAGGTCCGAAACATTTCCTTTTGGATTTAGGGGGTCGTACTGAGACTGTCTGTATTGATAGGCTTAAACCAGCTCATGTTATGTCAGATGATCAGGTTGTTACGGCCCAAGCTCCTCGCAGGGGCAGACCTCCATCCACATTGTTAACGGACGGCGGTCCTTCCTCCGGAAACTCTCAACGCCCATTGGAGCCCGAACCTTCTGCAGACCCTCCTCGTAGCCCTCCACTTCATCAGACTGGTTCTGCAGGGCCCAGGTTCAGCCGTTCTGGTCGTTTGATCAAACCTAAAATGCGGGACTAGTGATGGACCTTACTGGGTGTTCTGGGGGGGCGTGTGTGGTGGACCACTAGGGGGCTCTACTCACACCCAGTGGACCGAAGGCATTACAGGATGTTTTATTGTGAAAGGTCCAGAGGACCGGATGCTGTATGGGATATATAAGGCGGTGTTGGGTGCTTCCCGCCAGTTTAGTAGGAGTTGATTAAAAGTGAAGTTCTGCAGCCTGTCTCCTGTGTCGTCTCTTCACCACCTCCTACAACGTTTTCTTTTTTTTTTGATTAAGTGAAACCTGCGCGTTGCCCAAAGGTCTACCCGACTGGAACACCCACTGACACAACACGAAGTAACCATTGCAATTAACTAGAAATTAACAAAAAAACAACGTGAAAAATGGACATCTATTAGAACGCGCTCCAACTGCAGCTTTGCCTACCTGTGGGAGGGTCAAAAAGGACAACCCACAGATGTGACGTCACATGGGAACTATGTATTGATGTGTAATGAGAGCAGTTTTGTACTGAATTCTGTAGGCGACAGGAAGCCAATGAAGGTTATGGAGAAGGGGCTTAATATGTTCAGATTTACGAACTTTCAACAAGATCCTTGCTGC
>JBBPBX010072280.1:7501-18102 GCA_038048925.1 Garcialebias charrua
AATATGGTATTTCTGTTTTTATTTGTCAGTTTCAGTCCTCCAATAAATTTCTACACTTCTGCCTGTCTTAGACAAATGTTTTCTTTTACACTTGATTTAATGGTGTAGTCACACCAAGCAGCGTTTTGACCTCCAAAAAGCTCCTCACGCACGCAAGTGGACGCGCTACCCAGTGTTGTCCAAACTGTAGTGTTGCGGCGGCTTCGTGGCTGCGTTGTCGTGGCGGCGGGGTGTGGGAGGAGCTTACCGGTATACAGAGTCCTGCGCACAGAGTCACTGCACTCCGCCAGGCGAGGAGCCTTTTATTTCCGTCTCTGTCGAGCAGACTTGACTGGTCGTGAAGGAATTGTCGCGAACACACAGCTACAATGAGTTTCTCTTCCATAGTCCACGACCTCGCGGGTCTTTTCTGTGTCCCAAAAACAATACGTCACATAGTGCGCGCGCACCCTCGTTTCCGCGTCACATAGGGACTCTCCCCCTGACCCCCTCTCTTCTCCCCCGACTCTCCCTGATTGGTTGACACACCAACCAATCAGGTAGAGTTGAGCGGCGTTTGAAAGTTTGAACCGCGAAATCTTCAGCATGTTGAAGGCTCGGTTTGGAGGCGGAAGCCGGTTCACGTGCACGGAAAAACGCTTCTCAGCACGCTCAACACGCACGCGACCTGACGCCAGACGCCAAGAGGTGCCTGGAAGCGCATCCACCATTGACTTTACATGTAAACTGGACGCTTTGGAGGTCAAAACGCTGCTTGGTGTGACTACACCATAAGGCTTGTCTCATCTGTATTTGATAGAGAAAGATAAAAATAAATGTTTGATATTTGAAATGGAAGTGTATTTGATGTAATTATTTTCAGGAAAATGGTGAACTTGGCTTTCTTAGTGGAGACAGTGAACAATATTTACTTAAATTGCTATTTTAAGTTCAATTGCTGCCTTAAAATCTTGAGTTAAATTAACTCAAAAAAGGAATTGGTATGTCAGTTTAACTTTAAAATGAGAGTTGATAGTATATATAATTGTTTGTTACTTTAACAAATGAAAACAAGTTTTTATGAATGGATAATGTAACTTTGCAAGTTGTTTAAACTTAAACTTAGTATGAAGTTCATACAACAAGTAAACATTAATTAGACAAGGGTATAACTTAATTATTTGAGTTCAAATAGAGTATGATTGTAATTTTACTTGACAAGAGTACTCAATTTTTGGAGAATGAATAATGTTCTATAGTTAGTCATTTCAACTTATGTTATCATATTTAAACAATGACTTGTCTTAAATTGGGCTACTTTTCTAGCTTGCCATCCTAAGGTGGAAAAAAAAACATTATTTGAAGTTGCGTTAACTTGTGTTTTTAAAGCAGCTTTTGAACTCAAGTTTTTAAGTTTAACCACCCTATTTATTTTAACAGTGTACATACATGGTGGTGGTGATCTTGGATTTTGACATGGAAACAGTTTTCTTTAATGGAAACATTTATCACATCTAGATGTGCCTACACACCAAAATGAACGTCAGTACCTCACTTCTTTTTCAAGTTATCTCACAACATGGACGAACAGTTAAGGCTGCAGCCATCTTGGATTTCAATCCGTAAACCAGAATTTCTAAATGATTTTTTTCTTATGTCTAGGAGTAGACATATACCAAAATAGAAGTCAGTATCTCACTTATTTTGTAAGTTCTCATGCTCACAACATGCACGGACAGACAGAGGGAGGGCATTTCCAATAGCCCCTTTTTGCTCCAAGATGGGGAATAAAAATAGAATGTGACATTCTGATGAAATGATGATTTTATGAAATAAAGTTTACCTTGTGATGCCCAGTCTCTAAAAGTTTAGCCACTGTTGGTCACCAACTTTGACTTGTTTCTTTTTTTACATTTTGTATATGATACTGTTTGTAAATGAAATACTGAATTGTTGATGCAACAATAGAACAAATACAATGACGTGTGTACCACCAAGGTCCATATACTGTATTACATTTTATGATTATTATTGGCATTCCAGTCTGCAGAAGCTTTTAGAGAAAATCTAAAAGTGGTGCGCAGCAGCACTCTGTCATGGTCTGTGCTTTTTCTTTTAGTTTTATTGTTAGGTTTGGGTTTTTTTTGTATTCATGTGTTTATAACTGCAGTTTTCTGTTTGTCTGTGTTTCCTCTGCTCTTTCTCATTCTTCCTCATCAGCTTCTCCAGCGTTTTATTTTCCCGCGGTCAGCCTGCCAATCTCACCTGTTCTCATTCAGCAATCAACTCAGGTGCTTCAACGTTCACCATTACCTCTGCTCTATACAGTATCCAGTTTCTTTCCACCTTCTCCTCAGTTATGCATTGTTGGGTTTTCAGTCTGTAAAGGATTATGAGGTAGAGGTGTCGTTTCTTTGCCCGAGCCCGACCCTACCCGAGCCCTACCCGACTTCGGGTAGGGTAGGGCCATATTTTTGCGTTTGATTGGCGGGCCGCGGGTCGGGCTCGGGCTTTGATGTGGTTTTTTTTAATCATACAGCACAAACAAAACTAAATAAAAATGCACACAATATAAAATTGTTTTAATCTGCTTGTAAAGAATATAAGGCAGTAAGTTTATTGATGAGGAAATAATTAATAGAGTGAATTTAGATGGTGAAAACCGCAGCGCACTGAGCGCAGCCACTTAATTGCGCAACTCAGCCAGAGAGCAGGCGCGCAGCGCGCGCCTGGACAGCGTCTCCCCCGACATGCTGGACTTTTTAGTGACATTTCTCGAACCATTTTACCGTGCACAGAGAGAACTGGAGGGTGACAAATATCCCACCAACCTGGTTTGTCTCTGGAATGAGAAACTGAAGCAACACTGCCAGTCCTCACTCCTCACACACAGACTCTCCGCAGCAGGTGTTTCTGCGCGACATGCAGAAGTGCTGGAGCGCAAAATTATTATCCACGACTTGCACAGAGTTGCATTATTTCTGTGGCCTAACTTTAACAAGCTCAAAATTATGTCACCAGCTGACGTGCGTCAGGTGCACGCTCACGTCCGCACACTGCTCTCTCTGCGGCGGAACAAGTTGCCGCATTCCTGACATTCCTGAAGCTTCAAAAGTCACTGCGAGCAGCGCGCTCACACCTCCTCCATCAAAACACAGAAGAACAACATCAAGTTCTTTTGCTGAGTGGGAGAACGCAGTAAAAGCTTAATAAATAAACGTAGTGTTTTTTTTTTTTTGTTTTGTTTTTTTTTTAATCGGGTAGGGTCGGGTCGGGCGGTGATTTCTAGGAAATCAGCGGGCTCCCTCGGGCTTGGGTAATTAAACTAAGGGCTCGGGTAGGGTAGGGCCGTGGATTTCCGGCCCGATGACAGCTCTATTATGAGGAGGTCAATATTAATACTGGCCTCTTTACCTTAATTAATTTACTTATTCAGATTGAATAGTAATTTCACGGATTCTTTCTTTTTCAGTTTACCCAATATTTCTGTGATCTTTATGATGGATAAATAAATAAAGCCATAGAGTGACAATGGACACGTTAACTTAGTTGGTATGCCAAAGACACTACCATTTATTTAGAATAAATCAACTAAATTAACACCATTACACTTGATTGACATGATTTCACTTTCTTGCAATTTAACACGTCAGCACATTCTAATTGTAACACAACAGACATAAATACAGGATGTTAACATATTTAGTCTGAGGCTCTATGACTTAATTAGTTTCCAGCTTAGAATTGAGGGAAAGGAGATAGGAGGAAAGATGGAGAGATGGTTTAAAGGAAATTGTCTTGAGCATGTTACCAGAAGTGACACTTTCATCCGACTTCTGCTAAATCCAGGTACGTTTGTAAACAGCTCTTTACCTTCGACGACGAGTCTGATAAAGAGATGACACCAGCCTTTCAGATGCACAGAGTCCTTCAGGCCCAGCACGTCCGAGCCGGTCCTCGTTTACGTTTTCAACGTCTCCTGGGATCCGCATCAACCATCAGAAAATATGTCAGCTACTGGCCTCTGACTTCAAGATAACTATTCCAGGAAGGAATAAACAAAGTTTTGAGCTTACGCTCGTTCTAAGTGGACTATAACAGCATGTTATTAGTCCTTAACTGGATGACGTGCCCTTAGCGTGTGACTAAACGTCCATCCAGCTCTTTGGGAAAGTTCACATCTCTTTGAAGTTCCCAGCAGACTCTGACGCGTTCCAGCAAAACTTAGAACTTAAAAGAAGAACTCTGAGATGAGAGAAACTTGTCTCTTTTCCATTGGTTCAAAAGAAAAACAGTCGAGCAGTTCACTTGTTATCACGATTCAAGGTGAAATTCAGCAGAGGGAGATTGTTTAGGAAAAGACAGAGAATGCTGGAGTCATTCTCATGCAAACAACGGATTAACTGTCTTCTTATTTCTAAACAAAACGGTCGGGCCTCTCTGACCCGAGCCCTCAACTTTCACACAATTTGTGAATACATCGTTAGTGCAGAAGTGACACAGTATAACTCTTACAGAATAACACAGCTTAAAAGCACACATCATGAAAATGACAAAAGTTATTCTTTTGATTACATTAGAATAAAATCAAAGATAGAAATAGTCTCTTTTGGTAACTATGTTCTCAGATTACAACTAATGGAATAATTTGTAGTAAATGTCATCTCTGGAACAGTTCAAAAATACACAGGTGTATCAAAGTGGACACGGTCATGCCCACTACATCTCCCCCCTTTTGGAAGCCATTGCCAGTCCTTGGGGATGGGGTCCAACACAAAAGGAACATTGAACTGTCTCTGATCTTGAAGTAATCCAGTAAGTGGAAGAAGAAAAATCAAAATTATAATCCCATAAAGTTTTTTGGAACTTCCATACTGTTCAGAGGCAATCCCATTGCGAAAAGCTTTTAATCCCTTGGAAAACTGAGTCTGTTAACTCTTGGAAAACAAAGTCTGTGATCCTTTGGAAAACAAAGTCTTATAATCCACAGCGGTAATTCCACAACAGTAATTCCACAACGATAATTCCATATCGATTAGAGTTGTTGATTTTGTCAGCAACAATTGTTTTCATAATCAGCATGTAGAGGGGATCCCTCGATTGACGCAGAGGAGGCGACCCTTGGATGAAGGTTGAAGACCAAGCGTTGGAGCTGCAGGTCCCCACATCGAAGGTTGTTGGCTGGTTGGCTTCCAGTCAGTGCCACTCTGGTTCTATGTGTCATGCAATTATGTGTTTTTTTAGGTGGGCTTATGATTGGGATTTTACATTAGCCTTACCTATATGCACCTGGTATGTAAGCTATCATGGTTTAGATCAGCTACAATTACCAATTAAGGGGTGGATCAATTCTGTAAAATTAGAAATAGGGATCTATACCTATAAAATTTTGGAGGGCTTCTGTAACGAAGGCCTCTTCTTCCAAACTATTCCTCCATTCATTACTTAGTTTAGGTTAAACTAAAATAGAAAAATGAAA
This sequence comes from Garcialebias charrua, assembly GCA_038048925.1. Taxonomy (NCBI): domain Eukaryota; kingdom Metazoa; phylum Chordata; class Actinopteri; order Cyprinodontiformes; family Rivulidae; genus Garcialebias; species Garcialebias charrua. The sequence continues at coordinate 12,960 of JBBPBX010072280.1, forward strand.
TATAGTTTGATCTAAATGTCTGTTGTCTTTTAGACGAACGACGTAGGATTTGGTATTCCTAATAAATTTTGAAGTCTATGGCGAGACTCATCAAAATGAATAGATAATCTAGAATAGAAACGATCGAATCGGTTCAATTTAGAAATTGTGAGACCAGTGTAGTTTATGGTACCTTGAGTAGCTTTAAACTACATTGACTCTTCAACGATTGAGATTTAACAAAACGAACTGCATGTTGGCATAGTTAAATCCATATCATTCATTAACCAATGTTAATACAAAACCTTTTTGGCTGGGAGTGTTCAGAACCAAACAATATCTCAACTAATGACAACAGTAATAACTAAACAACAAGGAAACAACGTTTCACTGCTTCGACACACTCTTGTCGTCAGATTCCAAAGTGCAACACACAAGAAAAACAGGTCTCAACTTTATGACCGAGGTCAAATTAAATCTCGTGGATTTAAACGGTTGTTAAGGTTAGTTTTTTGTTGTGGGTTTTAGGCTTAGCGTTTCTAAGTTCAAATTGGACAATGCGACTTATAGGGTGGAAAATACGGTAGTTTAAACCTGATTAGTTTATTTACTAACTTGTGTTTGGACGACCTTATTATCCCATGAAGTCGGTGAGTTTGTGAGATCTTTGTCTTTTGTGGAGTCATTGAACGCCTTGTAAGGTTTGATCTGATTTCGATGTACCCATTTAGCAATTGGCTCTTTGCGGCCTTTGCTGATTTTGATTTCGTAGACGACTGAGGACACTTTGTCTGTTATCAGATGAGGTCCAGTCCACCTGGGCATTAGTTTGCGGGCGAGAGTTCCGGTCTCGGACCCTCCTTTCCCGGTTGCTGGGGCGAACGTATAGTACCAGACTCTGTCTCCCACTTGGAGTTCATTATGAGAGGCCTTCTGGTCGTAGTACGCCTTGCGTCCTTCAGCGGATTTTTCCAGGTTTTTCTGGGCGAAAGCAAAAGTGTTTCTGAGGTGTACATTCAAATCTTTCATGTATTGTTGTGTAGTGTAGGCTGTCGCCATGGCGGCGTCGCCTGGTTGGTACAACAGGTGTAGAGGGAGAGTCATTTGTCGACCGGTCATCATCTCGAAGGGAGAGATGCCAGTTGATGTGTGTGGAGTGGCTCTTATGGCCATGAGGACCAGAGGGAGTTTCACGTCCCAGTCCTTGTGGTTTGCAGCCACGTATTTCTTCAAAATACTCACCACAGTTCTGTTTGCTCTCTCAACTTGGCCTGAAGCCTGTGGGTGGTAGCCGACATGAAAGTTGGCCTTGACGCCTAGCGTCTTCCACAGTTCTTTCATCACTTCACCTGTGAAGTGTGTACCTTGGTCTGAGTTCACCCGAAGGGGAAGTCCAAACCTTGAGAATATATGATTCATTAACAACATAGCAGTGGTTTGTGCTGTGTCGTTAGGAGCTGGTAGGCATTCTACCCATTTGGTAAATGCACAGGTTACCGTGAGAAAATATTTATTTCCTCTAGAGCTCTTAGTGAGTGGTCCAACCCAGTCGATCTGGAGGTCAGACCATGGGAATGCAATGCCTCTGCTTTGCAGTGGTGCTCTGTGAAGTGGTCTGGTTGGCTGAAACTGGCCACAGACCACGCACCCTTCAATGTAGTCCTTGACATCCTTTTTCATTCCAGGCCAATAGGCAATTTGTTTTAATGCCGTCAGCGTGGCTTTATCTCCTTTGTGTCCTGCGGACGGGAGATCATGGGCATGAACTAACATCACCCCCCTTTGGTCATGGGGAACCACGAACACAGGTGAGGACGTTGGTCCATGAGCGAAAGTTAAGATGCCCTTGATTAGTTTTAGCTGTTTGCGCAGCTGATAGAGGACCTTAAGGTCTGGATCGGAATCCAGGTCGTCTTTAGACGGACTATTTTTGTCGGATCAGTCAGGTACAGTATCATGGAGTTGATAGCAGGATCCGACTTCTGTAGTTGGATGATGTCTGGGTCAGTCAGTGCGGGTCGTACAGAGACTGCGTTGTCAGCAGGTCTGGCTGCGGCCTGTGCACGTGTGACTGCCATAACCCTGACTGAAGGTTGTGTTGGCAGAGTCTTGATTAACCAGGAGGGGTCGAAGGACCATAGAGGACCTTCGTCGGCTCCTTCTTTGGCTAAGGAATCTGCAATGTCATTGTAGTGCTTGTCATCGCCTGGGACTCTAGAATGTCCTGGAACTTTCTTCCAGTAGATCTGTAAGTCGTGTGAAGTCACCAAGTGATCACACGCTATGAAAAGCTCTTTGTGTTTGACCACTTTCCTGTCGCTTGTTAGGAAACCGTTCAGTTTCCACACAGCAAGGTGACAAGCGAAACTCAACCGAGCATAGTTAAGCCTCTTATCAACAGGTCCTGTTCGCGCTCGTTTGGGCTCGTTCGTAACTAGTTAACAACTAGTTATGGGGTGTACCCACAGGGTCCTGTTCACGTGAAACCGGTCCTATTTTGGTGCCTGCCTCACTGAGGTACAAAGGTCCAGTTCTCTAGGGTCCAGTTATGACATCAGCACAGTGTGGTCACTGATTGGTCAGGGGGCGTAGTCCTAGGTCGGAGGGCGGAGATTCAGTCTTCTCCAGTAGGTGGCGGTATGCACCTGAACGTTGTTTGCAATCCGCCAAGAAGAAGAAGAAGAAGATTCAGTCTTCCAGGAAATGCAAACTGCCATCCCGCCAAACTCTAGAACAACAAGTTGGAGGAGCACATTTTTGAGAATTAACACAGGCTAATAATTATGTCACAACCGTGGTCAAACGCGGAGGTTCAGGCTTTTCTGTATTTGCTGGCCGATGAAAATATTCAGAGGGAGCTGGATGGAGTGACGTGCAATGAAAAGATTTTTCAAGAGGTGTCTGCGCAGGTGAGTGTTTTCTAACTTTAAGCATATTTCCAGTGAGTCATGCAACTGTTTCTTAGCTTTTTTGGACTGCGGAAAGACCGTTTCAGAGACTGACTTCAGGCAACAGCCGAGAGGCTTTTAGGAAAAAAAAAAAAAAAAAGATGGCGGAACGGCTCGTTTCTCTGAAATATAACAAGAAAATCACATAAACAATATTTGTTAGCTCGAAATTGTAGCAGAGGAGGTGTGTCTGAGTCTATCATTTGCTTAATAAATGCACTTTAATGGTCTAATTCGCCGAGTTGGCAGCTGTTTTCAAGGTTCGAAGCAGAGCAGAATGTGGAATATGGCAGGCCGTTTGAGTCGATAATAGCGAGTGAAGATTCTCAGTCATCCAGGACATGGTAAATTCTAAAAAGTGCAAGGAAGGAAAAAAATAGTCTAAAGCATAGTATAATAAATAAAGTCCAGTTGTTTTTGTCTTGAACTTTTTTGAATTTATCATTATAGCCACGTTTTCATATTACGTGATACAACCGCCAACTTCATGCCATACATGTTACTTCTGTTTTTGTTTTTGGTTTGATTTGGTTCAGTCAGAATAAATGGAAACGGTCATATCTCAGTCCAAAAATGGTTTATAAATATGGGGAAAAATCCATAAATTTGTCACTTAGGCCTATAGGCCTGTATTAATGTGTAATGTGATTTATTTCAGGTTAATCAGTCAGTTCCTGTGTAAAGATCCTCTAGCCGTGGGTGTCCTTGGAGAAGGATGGGACAAGTCACTGCACTGTAAAGCAAGTATGCCATGACAGAAACACTCCAAACTTTGAAAATTACAGATAAAAGCAAAGGACAATGATGTTTAGAGGAGATTATAACAATAATTTTGTGTTGTTTGCCAGATGGGGCAGTGAAAACAGCCAGCCAGACATATGAAGCCATCGCTGAACTGCTGCATCAGGATCTGATCTTGTGACTCCAGACTACACATCAACTGCAGCCGAACAGACCTCAGAGCTTCTCCTGATGCTCTGCTCTCCTGCACCTTGTCCACATTGTGCCAAAGATGTCCTCGGTGCCTCAGTAAAAAAAAAACAGTCCTGCATTGACAACACAAACAGGTCCTATGAACTCAGCAGATGTCATACAAGCTCAGTTTGTGACGGAGCAGGGGTACTGTGACTTCATGGTGTTTTTCATTCAACCTTTATTTAGTCAGGTAAATCTCATTGAGCCTCGTGGACTCTTTTACAAAAGCGACCTGCTACAAACTAAAGAACTTTAGTTCTGGGTCAGATGACTTTATTCACAGAGGATTGTGTCTGATGGTGAGTTCTTTACAGAAGCAGTGAAAAATGTAGAAATGTTCTACAGGTCAGCATTTTTACCTGAGCTATTGGCCAAATTTTACTTTTAATTATTGTTACATGTTTTGGAACAACAGGTTAAGATTCCAGTGATGATATTTTAAGTTCATATTTCATACATAACTGCAGATTTAGTAATATGTTTTTCTGTTTCTACAAATAACACCAATCTTTCATTTTTTAAAACTGTTACAATTTTATTGACATGTAACATTTACAGTATTTAAATAAAGTTGCTTTGATATTTTGATTGGAATTGATTGATTACATATTGTTAAGTTTATATTACAAATGTTTTAGTTTGGAACACACTTGTTGATCAACTGGGACAATGGAGCGGCGCAGATTTTTTAGGATGCATGCCACTTTCAGTTTTGTCCAAAGTAGTGTACTCCACCATCATCAATGTGTGTATATATAAATATATATGTATATATATATATATGTATATATGTGTATATGTATGTACTGTATATATAAATATATATGTATGTACAGTATATATTATGTATGTGTACATATATGTGTATATAGTATGTATGTATATATAAATATATATGTATATATATATATGTATATATGTGTATATGTATGTACTGTATATATAAATATATATGTATGTACAGTATATATTATGTATGTATGTGTACATATATGTGTATATATACACACATGTATGTATATATATAAACACGTGTGTGTGTATATATATATATATATATATATATATACTCACGCATATGTTTGTATGTGTACACATGTATGTATATACAATATATATACATATATGTGTATATATACACACACACATCCATCCATCCATCCATCCATTTTCTTCCGCTTATCCGGGGTCGGGTCGTGGGGGTAGCAGCCTAAGTAGGGAGGCCCAGACTTCCCTCTCCC
>JBBPBX010072281.1:0-18102 GCA_038048925.1 Garcialebias charrua
TGTTCAGCTCATTCAGGACATGATGGCTATGACTTTTGGTATTGGTGCAACTTTAGCTTTTTGAAATATTCAGCCTTTTCGGCCATTTTTTTCCCATTGAAAATGAATGGAGCTCAAATGAACTCAATGAGCTCATTTTACATCCTTGATATCTTTGGAACTCATTACAATATTTCACTACTCCTTTCACATTTTGGACCAACTCAACTTCCTTCAGCTACCTTGTACATTTTTTAAAAATATTTCGGCTACTTTCAGCTAATTTCAACTGTTTCTACAACGACTTTGCGATCTTTTCAGCTTAATGCAGCTTACTTCAACATTGTTGTACTTATACTGACTTATGATCATTATGCTCCTTTCAGCAAATTTTTGAAAGATTAAGATATTTTTGCTATTTTAGCTACTATTTAGCTGTTTATGCAAATTTCAGCTTTTTCAGCTATTTCAACAATTTTTTTTAATCAATCCAACTTTTTTCAGCCTAATTCAGCAAAACCATGTTCTACCAACTTCCTTCTGGTAATTTAAGATATTTTCTGCTTGTTTTAGCTGTTGTTCAGCTGTTTTTGACCAATTTCAGCTGATGGCTGCCAATGTTACTTTCAAATGGCTTTAACTCAGCCATCTTTATTCATAGAGAGCTGAAATTTGGTGAGGTTGTAGCTATGGACCATCTCTAACATACATTAGGTGAAGCAGCCATTTTGATTGAACATGCAAATTAGGTGAGGCCGCCATTTTGGTTCAATATACAAGGCAGTTACTTGCCTTGCAAAGTAAGTCAATGCATGTATTGTTGCCATTTTGGTTCTACAATTAAAGTAGGTGAGGTAGCCATTTTGATTTAACAAGCATATTAGGTGAAGCGGCCGTTTTGATTGAACATGCAAAATAGGTGAAGCGGCCATTTTGGCATTCACACATGCATTTTCTCAGGAAATGCAATCTAGTTGTGTGAATGCCAACAAGGCATTCACACTATAGAGATTGTGTTTATATTTATTGTGTGAATGCCAACAAGGCATTCACACTATAGAGATTGTGTTTATATTTATAGTTACTATCTTCATTCCGTACGTTTTTTGGCATGTAACTACTCGCACAGTTTTGGTGCCATTTCAACAATTCATATATCAAAATGTCCAGCTCGCTCAGGACAATCCGGCTATGACTTTTGGTAATGCTGCAACTTTAGCTTTTTGAATTATTTAGCCTTTTCGGCCATTTTTTTCCCATTGAAAATGAATGGAGCTAAAATGAAATGGCCGTTTGGGGGCTTTATCATATCCTAAATCTCACCAAATTTGGCAGACTCATCACTCAGACATGGGGGAGTAAAAAATGAACAAAACCTCACGTTTTCATATATGCTGAAGGGGCGTGGCCTGGCCTCAAAGTTAGGTATCTCGCCATGGAAAACGAAACACTAATAGCACCTACACGAAAACGGTCTAATACATCAAATCTTCAGTGATTGACCCACAACCGGTCCCCTACAATACTGAATGGTCAAATCATGACATTAATTAAGCCACGCCCCCTCACAACAGGAAGTGTACAGTTATACATTGAACGTCCCGATCGGACACCTGTTACCTAATCAGCGGGACGGTCTGTCCAGTGACCGAAGACATGTTGCTGTAACAAGCTTTCCAACACTGACCGTTTTGGGTGGAGCATGTGGGCGTGGCAATGTGGCGAATCAGCCGTCACGCCGTCACAAACGAAACACTAATAGCACCTACACGAAAACAGTCTAATACATCAAACCTTCAGTGATTGACCCACATCTGGTCCCCTGCAATACTGAATGGTCAAATCATGACATTAATTAAGCCACGCCCCCTCACAACAGGAAGTATTTTTTCCCATTGAAAATGAATGGAGCTAAAATGAAAGTGCCTGTTGGGGGCTTTATCATATCCTAAATCTCACCAAATTTGGCAGACTCATCACTTAGACATGGGGGAGTAAAAAATGATCAAAACCTCGCGTTTTCATATATGCTGAAGGGGCGTGGCCTGGCCTCAAAGTTAGGCATCTCGCCATGAAAAACGAAACACTAATAGCACCTACACGAAAACCATCTAATACATCAAACCTTCAGTGATTGACCCACAACCACTGCCCTGCAATACTGAATGGTCAAATCATGACATTAATTAAGCCACGCCCCCTCACAACAGGAAGTGTACAGTTATACATTGAACGTCCCGATCGGACACCTGTTACCTAATCAGCGGGACGGTCTGTCCAGTGACCGAAGACATGTTGCTGTAACAAGCTTTCCAACACTGACCGTTTTGGGTGGAGCATGTGGGCGTGGCAATGTGGCGAATCAGCCGTCACGCCGTCACAAACGAAACACTAATAGCACCTACACGAAAACAGTCTAATACATCAAACCTTCAGTGATTGACCCACATCTGGTCCCCTGCAATACTGAATGGTCAAATCATGACATTAATTAAGCCACGCCCCCTCACAACAGGAAGTATTTTTTCCCATTGAAAATGAATGGAGCTAAAATGAAAGTGCCTGTTGGGGGCTTTATCATATCCTAAATCTCACCAAATTTGGCAGACTCATCACTTAGACATGGGGGAGTAAAAAATGATCAAAACCTCACGTTTTTATATATGCTGAAGGGGCGTGGCCTGGCCTCAAAATTAGGCATCTCGCCATGAAAAACGAAACACTAATAGCACCTACACGAAAACCGTCTAATACATCAAACCTTCAGTGATTGACCCACAACCACTGCCCTGCAATACTGAATGGTCAAATCATGACATTAATTAAGCCACGCCCCCTCACAACAGGAAGTGTACAGTTATACATTGAACGTCCCGATCGGACACCTGTTACCTAATCAGCGGGACGGTCTGTCCAGTGACCGAAGACATGTTGCTGTAACAAGCTTTCCAACACTGACCGTTTTGGGTGGAGCATGTGGGCGTGGCAATGTGGCGAATCAGCCGTCACGCCGTCACAAACGAAACACTAATAGCACCTACACGAAAACAGTCTAATACATCAAACCTTCAGTGATTGACCCACATCTGGTCCCCTGCAATACTGAATGGTCAAATCATGACATTAATTAAGCCACGCCCCCTCACAACAGGAAGTATTTTTTCCCATTGAAAATGAATGGAGCTAAAATGAAAGTGCCTGTTGGGGGCTTTATCATATCCTAAATCTCACCAAATTTGGCAGACTCATCACTTAGACATGGGGGAGTAAAAAATGATCAAAACCTCACGTTTTTATATATGCTGAAGGGGCGTGGCCTGGCCTCAAAATTAGGCATCTCGCCATGAAAAACGAAACACTAATAGCACCTACACGAAAACCGTCTAATACATCAACCCTTCAGTGATTGACCCACAACCGGTCCCCTACAATACTGAATGGTCAAATCATGAAAATAATTAAGCCACGCCCCCTCACAACAGGAAGTGTACAGTTGTACATTGAACATCCCGATCGGACACCTGTTACCTAATCAGCGTGACGGTCTGTCCAGTGACCGAAGACATGTTGCTGTAACAAGCTTTCCACGACTGGTTGTTTTGGGTGGAGCATGTGGGCGTGGCGATGTGGCGAATCAGACGTAACGCCGTCACAATACGTTTGGCCTTTTGGGAGCTTTATCATATCCCAAAACTCACCAAATTTGGCAGACTCGTCAGGACTGGTGAAAAATTACATATTTTGGGGGCGTGGCCAAAATTGCAACAGAAAGGGCTCAAGAGCGCCACCTAGAAAATTTCAAACTACCCTCCGCATTGGCCTTAGTTTCACGTAGGATCATGAAATTTGGTACACTTGTCCAATTCACCAAGACGCACAGAAAACCCTCTGGCGTCAACGTTGTACGATAAATGGGAAGGCGGCCATTTTGGAATGTGGACCAAATTGAGTGCACGCACTAGGTGCCGAACGGGTACGGGAAAGGCACGAGAGTGTTTCGGGGTGGACCAGCTCGACTTCCCGCGGTCGCCGCGAGAAGGGCGGAGCGGCGCTAAGGCATTCACACGTGCATTTTCGTAGGAAATGCGGTTTTTCTAGTTGTGTGAATGCCAACAAGGCATTCACACTATAGAGATTGTGTTTATATTTATTATTATTATTATTATTCTTATATGTTACTATCTTCCGTCCGTACGTTTTTTGGCGTCCTACTCCTCCTACAGTTTTCGTGCCATTTCAACATATCATATATCAAAATGTTCAGCTCGTTCAGGACAATCCAGCTATGACTTTTGGTAATGCTGCAAGTTGCGCTTTTTGAAATATTAAGCCTTTTCGGCCATTTTTTTCCCATTGAAAATGAATGGAGCTAAAATGAAATGGTCTTTTGGGGGCTTTATCATACCCTAAAACTCACCAAATTTGGCAGACTCATCACTCAGACATGCAGGAGTAACAAATGATCAAAACCTCGCATTTTCATATATGCTGAAGGGGCGTGGCCTGGCCTCAAAGTTAGGTATCTCGCCATGAAAAACGAAACACTAATAGCACCTACACGAAAACCGTCTAATACATCAAACCTTCAGTGATTGACCCACAACCACTCCCCTGCAATACTGAATGGTCAAATCATGACATTAATTAAGCCACGCCCCCTCACAACAGGAAGTGTACAGTTATACATTGAACGTCCCGATCGGACACCTGTTACCTAATCAGCGGGACGGTCTGTCCAGTGACCGAAGACATGTTGCTGTAACAAGCTTTCCAACACTGACCGTTTTGGGTGGAGCATGTGGGCGTGGCGATGTGGCGAATCAGCCGTCACGCCGTCACAAACGAAACACTAATAGCACCTACACGAAAACAGTCTAATACATCAAACCTTCAGTGATTGACCCACATCCGGTCCCCTGCAATACTGAATGGTCAAATCATGACAATAATTAAGCCACGCCCCCTCACAACAGGAAGTGTACAGTTGTACATTGAACATCCCGATCGGACACCTGTTACCTAATCAGCGTGACGGTCTGTCCAGTGACCGAAGACATGTTGCTGTAACAAGCTTTCCACGACTGGTTGTTTTGGGTGGAGCATGTGGGCGTGGCGATGTGGCGAATCAGACGTAACGCCGTCACAATACGTTTGGCCTTTTGGGAGCTTTATCATATCCCAAAACTCACCAAATTTGGCAGACTCGTCAGGACTGGTGAAAAATTACATATTTTGGGGGCGTGGCCAAAATTGCAACAGAAAGGGCTCAAGAGCGCCACCTAGAAAATTTCAAACTACCCTCCGCATTGGCCTTAGTTTCACGTAGGATCATGAAATTTGGTACACTTGTCCAATTCACCAAGACGCACAGAAAACCCTCTGGCGTCAACGTTGTACGATAAATGGGAAGGCGGCCATTTTGGAATGTGGACCAAATTGAGTGCACGCACTGGGTGCCGAACGGGTACGGGAAAGGCACGAGAGTGTTTCGGGGTGGACCAGCTCGACTTCCCGCGGTCGCCGCGAGAAGGGCGGAGCGGCGCTAAGGCATTCACACGTGCATTTTCGTAGGAAATGCGGTTTTTCTAGTTATTTATAGATGTTACTATCTTCATTCCGTACGTTTTTTGGCATGTAACTACTCGCACAGTTTTGGTGCCATTTCAACAATTCATATATCAAAATGTCCAGCTCGTTCAGGACAATCCGGCTATGACTTTTGGTAATGCTGCAACTTTAGCTTTTTGAATTATTTAGCCTTTTCGGCCATTTTTTTCCCATTGAAAATGAATGGAGCTAAAATGAAATGGCATGTTGGGGGCTTTATCATATCCTAAATCTCACCAAATTTGGCAGACTCATCACTCAGACATGGGGGAGTAAAAAATGATCAAAACCTCACGTTTTCATATATGCTGAAGGGGCGTGGCCTGGCCTCAAAATTAGGCATCTCGCCATGAAAAACGAAACACTAATAGCACCTACACGAAAACCGTCTAATACATCAAACCTTCAGTGATTGACCCACAACCGGTCCCTTACAATACTGAATGGTCAAATCATGACATTAATTAAGCCACGCCCCCTCACAACAGGAAGTGTACAGTTATACATTGAACGTCCCGATCGGACACCTGTTACCTAATCAGCGGGACGGTCTGTCCAGTGACCGAAGACATGTTGCTGTAACAAGCTTTCCAACACTGACCGTTTTGGGTGGAGCATGTGGGCGTGGCGATGTGGCGAATCAGCCGTCACGCCGTCACAAACGAAACACTAATAGCACCTACACGAAAACAGTCTAATACATCAAACCTTCAGTGATTGACCCACATCCGGTCCCCTGCAATACTGAATGGTCAAATCATGACAATAATTAAGCCACGCCCCCTCACAACAGGAAGTGTACAGTTGTACATTGAACATCCCGATCGGACACCTGTTACCTAATCAGCGTGACGGTCTGTCCAGTGACCGAAGACATGTTGCTGTAACAAGCTTTCCACGACTGGTTGTTTTGGGTGGAGCATGTGGGCGTGGCGATGTGGCGAATCAGACGTAACGCCGTCACAATACGTTTGGCCTTTTGGGAGCTTTATCATATCCCAAAACTCACCAAATTTGGCAGACTCGTCAGGACTGGTGAAAAATTACATATTTTGGGGGCGTGGCCAAAATTGCAACAGAAAGGGCTCAAGAGCGCCACCTAGAATATTTCAAATTACCCTCCGCATTGGCCTTAGTTTCACGTAGGATCATGAAATTTTGTACACTTCCCCGATTCACCAAGACGCACAGAAAACCCTCTGGCACCAACGTTGTACGATGAAAGGAAAGGCGACCTTTTCGGCCATTTTTATCCCATTGAAAATGAATGGCGCTAAAATGAAATGGCATTTTGGGGGCTTTGTCATATCCCAAAACTCACCAAAATTGGCAGACTCGTCAGGACTGGTGAACGATTACATATTTTGGGGACGTGGCCAAAATTTCAAAAGAAACGGCTCAAGAGCGCCACCTAGAAAATTTCAAACTACCCTCCGCATTGGCCTTAGTTTCACGTAGGATCATGAAATTTGGTACACTTGTCCAATTCACCAAGACGCACAGAAAACCCTCTGGCGTCAACGTTGTACGATAAATGGGAAGGCGGCCATTTTGGAATGTGGACCAAATTGGGTGCGTGCATTGGGTGCCGAACGGGTACGGGAAAGGCACGAGAGTGTTTCGGGGTGGACCAGCTCGACTTCCCGCGGTCGCCGCGAGAAGGGCGGAGCGGCGCTAAGGCATTCACACGTGCATTTTCGCAGGAAATGCGGTTTTTCTAGTTGTGTGAATGCCAACAAGGCATTCACACTATAGAGATTGTGTTTATATTTATAGTTACTATCTTCATTCCGTACGTTTTTTGGCATGTAACTACTCGCACAGTTTTGGTGCCATTTCAACAATTCATATATCAAAATGTCCAGCTCGCTCAGGACAATCCGGCTATGACTTTTGGTAATGCTGCAACTTTAGCTTTTTGAATTATTTAGCCTTTTCGGCCATTTTTTTCCCATTGAAAATGAATGGAGCTAAAATGAAATGGCCGTTTGGGGGCTTTATCATATCCTAAATCTCACCAAATTTGGCAGACTCATCACTCAGACATGGGGGAGTAAAAAATGAACAAAACCTCACGTTTTCATATATGCTGAAGGGGCGTGGCCTGGCCTCAAAGTTAGGTATCTCGCCATGGAAAACGAAACACTAATAGCACCTACACGAAAACGGTCTAATACATCAAATCTTCAGTGATTGACCCACAACCGGTCCCCTACAATACTGAATGGTCAAATCATGACATTAATTAAGCCACGCCCCCTCACAACAGGAAGTGTACAGTTGTACATTGAACGTCCCGATCGGACACCTGTTACCTAATCAGCGGGACGGTCTGTCCAGTGACCGAAGACATGTTGCTGTAACAGGCTTTCCAACACTGACCGTTTTGGGTGGAGCATGTGGGCGTGGCGATGTGGCGAATCAGCCGTCACGCCGTCACAAACGAAACACTAATAGCACCTACACGAAAACAGTCTAATACATCAAACCTTCAGTGATTGACCCACATCTGGTCCCCTGCAATACTGAATGGTCAAATCATGACATTAATTAAGCCACGCCCCCTCACAACAGGAAGTATTTTTTCCCATTGAAAATGAATGGAGCTAAAATGAAAGTGCCTGTTGGGGGCTTTATCATATCCTAAATCTCACCAAATTTGGCAGACTCATCACTTAGACATGGGGGAGTAAAAAATGATCAAAACCTCGCGTTTTCATATATGCTGAAGGGGCGTGGCCTGGCCTCAAAGTTAGGCATCTCGCCATGAAAAACGAAACACTAATAGCACCTACACGAAAACCATCTAATACATCAAACCTTCAGTGATTGACCCACAACCACTGCCCTGCAATACTGAATGGTCAAATCATGACATTAATTAAGCCACGCCCCCTCACAACAGGAAGTGTACAGTTATACATTGAACGTCCCGATCGGACACCTGTTACCTAATCAGCGGGACGGTCTGTCCAGTGACCGAAGACATGTTGCTGTAACAAGCTTTCCAACACTGACCGTTTTGGGTGGAGCATGTGGGCGTGGCAATGTGGCGAATCAGCCGTCACGCCGTCACAAACGAAACACTAATAGCACCTACACGAAAACAGTCTAATACATCAAACCTTCAGTGATTGACCCACATCTGGTCCCCTGCAATACTGAATGGTCAAATCATGACATTAATTAAGCCACGCCCCCTCACAACAGGAAGTATTTTTTCCCATTGAAAATGAATGGAGCTAAAATGAAAGTGCCTGTTGGGGGCTTTATCATATCCTAAATCTCACCAAATTTGGCAGACTCATCACTTAGACATGGGGGAGTAAAAAATGATCAAAACCTCACGTTTTTATATATGCTGAAGGGGCGTGGCCTGGCCTCAAAATTAGGCATCTCGCCATGAAAAACGAAACACTAATAGCACCTACACGAAAACCGTCTAATACATCAAACCTTCAGTGATTGACCCACAACCACTGCCCTGCAATACTGAATGGTCAAATCATGACATTAATTAAGCCACGCCCCCTCACAACAGGAAGTGTACAGTTATACATTGAACGTCCCGATCGGACACCTGTTACCTAATCAGCGGGACGGTCTGTCCAGTGACCGAAGACATGTTGCTGTAACAAGCTTTCCAACACTGACCGTTTTGGGTGGAGCATGTGGGCGTGGCAATGTGGCGAATCAGCCGTCACGCCGTCACAAACGAAACACTAATAGCACCTACACGAAAACAGTCTAATACATCAAACCTTCAGTGATTGACCCACATCTGGTCCCCTGCAATACTGAATGGTCAAATCATGACATTAATTAAGCCACGCCCCCTCACAACAGGAAGTATTTTTTCCCATTGAAAATGAATGGAGCTAAAATGAAAGTGCCTGTTGGGGGCTTTATCATATCCTAAATCTCACCAAATTTGGCAGACTCATCACTTAGACATGGGGGAGTAAAAAATGATCAAAACCTCACGTTTTTATATATGCTGAAGGGGCGTGGCCTGGCCTCAAAATTAGGCATCTCGCCATGAAAAACGAAACACTAATAGCACCTACACGAAAACCGTCTAATACATCAACCCTTCAGTGATTGACCCACAACCGGTCCCCTACAATACTGAATGGTCAAATCATGAAAATAATTAAGCCACGCCCCCTCACAACAGGAAGTGTACAGTTGTACATTGAACATCCCGATCGGACACCTGTTACCTAATCAGTGTGACGGTCTGTCCAGTGACCGAAGACATGTTGCTGTAACAAGCTTTCCACGACTGGTTGTTTTGGGTGGAGCATGTGGGCGTGGCGATGTGGCGAATCAGACGTAACGCCGTCACAATACGTTTGGCCTTTTGGGAGCTTTATCATATCCCAAAACTCACCAAATTTGGCAGACTCGTCAGGACTGGTGAAAAATTACATATTTTGGGGGCGTGGCCAAAATTGCAACAGAAAGGGCTCAAGAGCGCCACCTAGAAAATTTCAAACTACCCTCCGCATTGGCCTTAGTTTCACGTAGGATCATGAAATTTGGTACACTTGTCCAATTCACCAAGACGCACAGAAAACCCTCTGGCGTCAACGTTGTACGATAAATGGGAAGGCGGCCATTTTGGAATGTGGACCAAATTGAGTGCACGCACTAGGTGCCGAACGGGTACGGGAAAGGCACGAGAGTGTTTCGGGGTGGACCAGCTCGACTTCCCGCGGTCGCCGCGAGAAGGGCGGAGCGGCGCTAAGGCATTCACACGTGCATTTTCGTAGGAAATGCGGTTTTTCTAGTTGTGTGAATGCCAACAAGGCATTCACACTATAGAGATTGTGTTTATATTTGTGTGAATGCCAACAAGGCATTCACACTATAGAGATTGTGTTTATATTTATTATTATTCTTTATAGATGTTACTATCTTCCATCCGTACGTTTTTTGGCGTCCTACTCCTCCTAGAGTATTTGTGCCATTTCAACGATTCATATATCAAAATGTTCAGCTCGTTCAGGACAATCCAGCTATGACTTTTGGTAATGCTGCAAGTTGCGCTTTTTGAAATATTAAGCCTTTTCGGCCATCTTTTTCCCATTGAAAATGAATGGAGCTAAAATGAAATGGCCGTTTGGGGGCTTTATCATATCCTAAATCTCACCAAATTTGGCAGACTCATCACTCAGACATGGGGGAGTAAAAAATTATCAAAACCTCGCGTTTTCATATATGCTGAAGGGGCGTGGCCTGGCCTCAAAGTTAGGCATCTCGCCATGAAAAACGAAACACTAATAGCACCTACACGAAAACCGTCTAATACATCAAACCTTCAGTGATTGACCCACAACCGGTCCCCTACAATACTGAATGGTCAAATCATGACATTAATTAAGCCACGCCCCCTCACAACAGGAAGTGTACAGTTATACATTGAACGTCCCGATCGGACACCTGTTACCTAATCAGCGGGACGGTCTGTCCAGTGACCGAAGACATGTTGCTGTAACAAGCTTTCCAACACTGACCGTTTTGGGTGGAGCATGTGGGCGTGGCGATGTGGCGAATCAGCCGTCACGCCGTCACAAACGAAACACTAATAGCACCTACACGAAAACAGTCTAATACATCAAACCTTCAGTGATTGACCCACATCCGGTCCCCTGCAATACTGAATGGTCAAATCATGACAATAATTAAGCCACGCCCCCTCACAACAGGAAGTGTACAGTTGTACATTGAACGTCCCGATCGGACACCTGTTACCTAATCAGCGTGACGGTGTGTCCAGTGACCGAAGACATGTTGCTGTAACAAGCTTTCCAACACTGACCGTTTTGGGTGGAGCATGTGGGCGTGGCGATGTGGCGAATCAGACGTAACGCCGTCACAATACGTTTGGCCTTTTGGGAGCTTTATCATATCCCAAAACTCACCAAATTTGGCAGACTCGTCAGGACTGGTGAAAAATTACATATTTTGGGGGCGTGGCCAAAATTGCAAAAGAAACGGCTCAAGAGCGCCACCTAGAATATTTCAAACTACCCTCCGCATTGGCCTTAGTTTCACGTAGGATCATGAAATTTGGTACACCTCCCCGATTCACCAAGGCGCACAGAAAACCCTCTGGCACCAACGTTGTACGATGAAAGGAAAGGCGACATTTTCGGCCATTTTTATCCCATTGAAAATGAATGGAGCTAAAATGAAATAGCATTTTGGGGGCTTTTTCATATCCCAAAACTCACCAAAATTGGCAGACTCATCAGGACTGGTGAACGATTACATATTTTGGGGGCGTGGCCAAAATTGCAACAGAAACGGCTCAAGAGCGCCACCTAGAAAATTTCAAACTACCCTTCGCATTGGCCTTAGTTTCACGTAGGATCATGAAATTTGGTACGCTTGTCCAATTCACAAAGACGCACAGAAAACCCTCTGGCATCAACGGTGTACGATAAATGGGAAGGCGGCCATTTTGGAATGTGGACCAAATCGGGTGCACGCATTGGGTGCCGAACGGGTACGGGAAAGGCACGAGAGTGTTTCGGGGTGGACCAGCTAGACTTCCCGCGGTCGCCGCGAGAAGGGCGGAGCGGCGCTAAGGCATTCACACGTGCATTTTCGTAGGAAATGCGGTTTTTCTAGTTATTATTATTATTCTTATATGTTACTATCTTCCGTCCGTACGTTTTTTGGCGTCCTACTCCTCCTACAGTTTTCGTGCCATTTCAACATATCATATATCAAAATGTTCAGCTCGTTCAGGACAATCCAGCAATGACTTTTGGTAATGGTGCAACTTTAGCTTTTTGAGATATTTAGCCTTTTCGGCCATTTTTTTCCCATTGAAAATGAATGGAGCTAAAATGAAATGGCCTTTTGGGGGCTTTATCGTATCCTAAAACTCATCAAATTTGGCAGACTCATCATTCAGACATGGGGGAGTAAATATTTATCAAAACCTTGCGTTTTCATATATGCTGAAGGGGCGTGGCCTGGCCTCAAAGTTAGGCATCTCGCCATGAAAAACGAAACACTAATAGCACCTACACGTAAACTGTCTAATACATCAAACCTTCAGTGATTGACCCACAACCGGTCCCCTACAATACTGAATGGTCAAATCATGACATTAATTAAGCCACGCCCCCTCACAACAGGAAGTGTACAGTTGTACATTGAACGTCCCGATCGGACACCTGTTAACTAATCAGCAGGACGGTCTGTCCAGTGACCAAAGACATGTTGCTGTAACAAGCTTTCCAACACTGACCGTTTTGGGTGGAGCATGTGGGCGTGGCGACGTGGCGAATCAGACGTAACGCCGTCACAAACGAAACACTAATAGCACCTACACGAAAACTGTCTAATACATCAAACCTTCAGTGATTGACCCACATCCGGTCCCCTGCAATACTGAATGGTCAAATCATGACATTAATTAAGCCACGCCCCCTCACAACAGGAAGTGTACAGTTGTACATTGAACGTCCCGATCGGACACCTGTTACCTAATCAGCGTGACGGTGTGTCCAGTGACCGAAGACATGTTGGTGTAACAAGCTTTCCAACACTGACCGTTTTGGGTGGAGCATGTGGGCGTGGCGATGTGGCGAATCAGACGTAACGCCGTCACAATACGTTTGGCCTTTTGGGAGCTTTATCATATCCCAAAACTCACCAAATTTGGCAGACTCGTCAGGACTGGTGAAAAATTACATATTTTGGGGGCGTGGCCAAAATTGCAACAGAAACGGCTCAAGAGCGCCACCTAGAATATTTCAAACTACCCTCCGCATTGGCCTTAGTTTCACGTAGGATCATGAAATTTGGTACACCTCCCCGATTCACCAAGGCGCACAGAAAACCCTCTGGCACCAACGTTGTACGATGAAAGGAAAGGCGACCTTTTCGGCCATTTTTATCCCATTGAAAATGAATGGAGCTAAAATGAAATAGCATTTTGGGGGCTTTTTCATATCCCAAAACTCACCAAAATTAGAAAACCCTCTGGCACCAACGTTGTGCGATGAAAGGAAAGGCGACCTTTTCGGCCATTTTTATCCCATTGAAAATGAATGGAGCTAAAATGAAATAGCATTTTGGGGGCTTTTTCATATCCCAAAACTCACCAAAATTGGCGGACTCATCAGGACTGGTGAACGATTACATATTTTGGGGGCGTGGCCAAAATTTCAAAAGAAACGGCTCAAGAGCGCCACCTAGAAAATTTCAAACTACCCTCCGCATTGGCCTTAGTTTCACGTAGGATCATGAAATTTGGTACGCTTGTCCAATTCACCAAGACGCACAGAAAACCCTCTGGCATCAACGTTGTACGATAAATGGGAAGGCGGCCATTTTGGAATGTGGACCAAATTGGGTGCGTGCATTGGGTGCCGAAAGGGTACGGGAAAGGCACGAGAGTGTTTCAGGGTGGACCAGCTCGACTTCCCGCGATCGCCGCGAGAAGGGCGGAGCGGCGCTAAGGCATTCACACGTGCATTTTCGCAGGAAATGCGGTTTTTCTAGTGTTACAATTACATCTGTTACTATCCTGATTCCGTACGTTTTTTGGCACGCTACTCCTCCTACAGTTTTTGTGCTATTTCAACAATTCATATATCAAAATGTTCAGCTCATTCAGGACATGATGGCTATGACTTTTGGTATTGGTGCAACTTTAGCTTTTTGAAATATTCAGCCTTTTCGGCCATTTTTTTCCCATTGAAAATGAATGGAGCTCAAATGAACTCAATGAGCTCATTTTACATCCTTGATATCTTTGGAACTCATTACAATATTTCACTACTCCTTTCACATTTTGGACCAACTCAACTTCCTTCAGCTACCTTGTACATTTTTTAAAAATATTTCGGCTACTTTCAGCTAATTTCAACTGTTTCTACAACGACTTTGCGATCTTTTCAGCTTAATGCAGCTTACTTCAACATTGTTGTACTTCTACTGACTTATTCATGCTAATTTCAGATCATTATGCTCCTTTCAGCTAATTTTTAAAAGATTAAGCTATTTTTGCGATTTTAGCTACTATTTAGCTGTTTATGCAAATTTCAGCTTTTTCAGCTATTTCAACAATTTTTTTTAATCAATCCAACTTTTTTCAGCCTAATTCAGCAAAACCATGTTCTACCAACTTCCTTCTGGTAATTTAAGATATTTTCTGCTTGTTTTAGCTGTTGTTCAGCTGTTTTTGACCAATTTCAGCTGATGGCTGCCAATGTTACTTTCAAATGGCTTTAACTCAGCCATCTTTATTCATAGAGAGCTGAAATTTGGTGAGGTTGTAGCTATGGACCATCTCTAACATACATTAGGTGAAGCAGCCATTTTGATTGAACATGCAAATTAGGTGAGGCCGCCATTTTGGTTCAATATACAAGGCAGTTACTTGCCTTGCAAAGTAAGTCAATGCATGTATTGTTGCCATTTTGGTTCTACAATTAAAGTAGGTGAGGTAGCCATTTTGATTTAACAAGCATATTAGGTGAAGCGGCCGTTTTGATTGAACATGCAAAATAGGTGAAGCGGCCATTTTGGCATTCACACATGCATTTTCTCAGGAAATGCAATCTAGTTGTGTGAATGCCACATAGGCATTCACACTATAGTGATTCTGTTTATATTTATTATTATTATTCTTATTATTATAGTTACTATCCTGATTCCGTACGTTTTTTGGCACGCTACTCCTCCTACAGTTTTTGTGCTATTTCAACAAATCATATATCAAAATGTTCAGCTCATTTAGGACATGGGTGCTATGACTTTTGGTATTGGTGCAACTTTAGCTTTTTGAAATATTCAGCCTTTTCGGCCATTTTTTTCCCATTGAAAATGAATGGAGCTCATTTTACATCCTTGATATCTTTGGAACTCATTACAATATTTCACTACTCCTTTCACATTTTGGACTAGCTCAGCTTCCTTCAGCTTCCTTGTACAAAATTTTTAAAAAAATTCAGCTACTTTCAGCTAATTTCAGCTGTTTCTTCAACTGCTTTGTGCTCTTTTCAGCTTTATGCAGCTTACTTCAACATTTTTGTACTTCTACTGACTTATTTCTGCTAATTTCAGATCATTATGCTCCTTTCAGATAATTTTTGAAAGATTAAGATATTTTAGCTATTTTAGCTACTATTTAGCTGTTTTATGCAAATTTCAGCTTTTTCAGCTATTTCAACAATTTCTTAAAATTAATCCAACTTTTTTCAGCCTAATTCAGCAAAATCATGCTCTACCAACTTCCTTCTGGTAATTTAAGATAATTTCTACTTGTTTTAGCTGTTGTTCAGCTGTTTTTTGCCAATTTCAGCTTTTTTCTGATAATTTCAACATTATTTAGCCTATTTCTGCTTGTTTCAGATTTTTTACTATTTCAGATTGTTTCAGATATTTCAGATGATGCTGCTGTGTGCTTATTTCTGCTAGTTTCAGCTTCTTCTGCTATTTTAGCTACTATTAAGCTGTTTTAATGCTAATTTAGGCTTGTTTCAACACATTCCACATTATTTGAACTCATTTCAACTTTTTCCAGCCAAATTCTGCAAAAATGTACTCTCTCTACTAATTTCTAAGACATTTAAGCTTCTTTCTGCTATTTCAGATAATATTCAGCTGTTTTTGCTATCTTAAGCTTTTTTCAGATAATTTCAACTTTATTTTGCTTATTTCTGCTTAGTTCAGATTTTTTCAGATTTCAGATTGTTTCAGATATTTCAGATTATTCACAATTATGCTATTTCTAATTACTTCAGATAATTTAAGCTTATTTCTGCTATTTTAGATAATATTCAGCTGTTTATGCTATCTTTAGCTTTTTTCAGATAATTTCCACTTTTTTTTGCTTATTTCAGATTATTTCAGATTTCAGATTGTTTAAGATGTTTCAGATTATTCCCAATTAAGCTCTTACTAAATCCTGCTGCTAATTTAAGCTTATTTCTGCTATTTTAGATAATATTCAGCTGTTTTTGACCAATTTCAGCTGATGGCCGCCAACGCTACTTTCAAATGGTTATAACTCGACCATCTTTATACATAGAGAGCTGAAATTTGGTGAGGTTGTAGCTGAGGACATTATCTATCATGTATAGAATCCAAAAAAAAAATCCAAGATGGCCGACAATGCAAAAAAGTAAAAATACTATAAAATGGTCAATTTTAGTGATATTGAGCTGAAACTTGGTGTAGTGATAGCTGAGAATGTTTCCTATCAAATGCTATATAAAAATCAAAAATCCAAGATGGCCGCCAACGCTACTTTCAAATGGCTTTAACTCGGCCATCATTATACATAGAGAGCCGAAATTTGGTGAGGTTGTAGCTGAGGGCATTATCTATCATGTACGGAATCCAAATCAAAAATCCAAGATGGCCGACAAAGTAAAACATTAAAAAACTGTAAAAATCCAAGATGGCCGCCAACGCTACATTCAAATGGCTTTAACTCAGCCATCTTTATTCATAGAGAGCTGAAATTTGGTGAGGTTGTAGCTGAGGGAATCCTCTATCATGTACGGAATCCAAATCAAAAATCCAAGATGGCCGACAAAGCAAAACATTAAAAATACTGTAAAATCCAAGATGGCCACCAACGCTACTTTCAAATGGCTTTAAATCAGCCATATTTATTCATAGAGAGCCGAAATTTGGTGAGGTTGTAGCTATGGACATTCTTTATCATGCATTAGGTGAAGCGGCCATTTTGATTGAATATGCAAATTAGCTGAAGTGGCCATTTTGGTTCAATATACAAGGCAGTTAATTGCCTTGCGAAGTAAGTCAATGCATGTATTGTTACCATTTTTGTTCTACAATTTAAGTAGACAAGTTAGCCATTTTGATTTAATAAGCACATTAGGTAAAGCGGCCATTTTGATTGAACATGCAAGTTGGGTGAAGCGGCCATTTTGGCATTCACACATGCATTTTCTCAGGAAATGCAATCTAGTGTTACAATTACATCTGTTACTATCCTGATTCCGTACGTTTTTTGGCACGCTACTCCTCCTACAGTTTTTGTGCTATTTCAACAATTCATATATCAAAATGTTCAGCTCATTCAGGACATGATGGCTATGACTTTTGGTATTGGTGCAACTTTAGCTTTTTGAAATATTCAGCCTTTTCGGCCATTTTTTTCCCATTGAAAATGAATGGAGCTCAAATGAACTCAATGAGCTCATTTTACATCCTTGATATCTTTGGAACTCATTACAATATTTCACTACTCCTTTCACATTTTGGACCAACTCAACTTCCTTCAGCTACCTTGTACATTTTTTAAAAATATTTCGGCTACTTTCAGCTAATTTCAACTGTTTCTACAACGACTTTGCAATCTTTTCAGCTTAATGCAGCTTACTTCAACATTGTTGTACTTATACTGACTTATGATCATTATGCTCCTTTCAGCAAATTTTTGAAAGATTAAGATATTTTTGCTATTTTAGCTACTATTTAGCTGTTTATGCAAATTTCAGCTTTTTCAGCTATTTC
>JBBPBX010072282.1:0-12355 GCA_038048925.1 Garcialebias charrua
CAGTTGGAACTTCAGCGTGTGTGGCTGATTCCACGATACGAGGAAACTCGCTTCTCCCGGCAGGAAACAAAGGTCAAGCACGTTGACTGATTTTCAAAGTAAAACTTCAGAAAACAAATTCTTTCAGAAATGAGTGAGGAGTTACAGTAAGCTTTACTGTAACTCTGCTGATAACGTGGGTCTAGTTGACACAATGACCGGAACGTTTCCAACTTTCCAGAGGAGAAAACCGAGTTGTTATTTAGTACTCCCCAACACACTAAAGTCAAAACGGAAGTAAGACCTTATATGGAGGGTGGAGTTTGCCACCTCCTGAATGGCTTATTGGTTGGTTTAACAAAATAAAAGATGGAATTTTCATCCCATAGGCAGAAATGTCTCTGACGGAAACAGGAAAACTGTTTACATAAACGGCCAGATGGACTGGCCTGTTGAGTCTATCTTGAAGACAAAACAGAAAAGGAAGTAACAGCTTTTTCCCTGACTCACAGTCTTAGATTCAGAGCACACTTTGTATTGAAGAATAAACCAGCATAAAGGTCAAACTCATGCAAGTAACAGATCATCATTGAAATGACAAAAATATACTGTTTGATCAATTCTGAATTAACACACATTAAAAAGAAAGTTCAATCTGATTAATTGGTGTCCATTAATTCAAAATAATTGCAACGAAGATAGTGTCCACTCGTCTCCTTGAGATGTCCAAGAAAGTGTAACACTGAGAGTTTCAGAGAGATGCGGAGAGGTGTACTAAAAGGTCAAGCCTAAAATATCAGAGATGAGGTGTTCCACTACACATACAATAATTACACACAATAATGACAAACAATAATGACACACAATAATTACACACAATAATGACAAACAATAATGACACACAATAATTACACACAATAATGACACACAATAATGGCACACAATGACACACAATGACACACAATAATTACACACAATAATGACACACAATAATGACACACAATAATGACAAACAATAATGACACACAATAATGACACACAATGACACACAATAATTACACACAATAATGACACACAATGACACACAATAATTACACACAATAATGACACACAATAATGACACACAATAATGACACACAATAATGTAACACAATGACACACAATAATGACACACAATAATGACACAATAATGACACACAATGACACAAATTAATGACACACAATAAGTAAACATAATAAGTACACACAATAAGTAAACACAATAAGTACACACAATAAGTGCACACAATAAGTACACACAATAAGTGCACACAATTAGTACACACAATAAGTGCACACAATAAGTACACACAATAAGTACACACAATAAGTACACACAATAAGTACACACAATAAATACACACAATAAGTAAGCACAATAAGTACATACAATAGGTACACACAATAAGTACACATACCCAGTACACACAACAAATACACAGTGTGTGTGTACCTCCAAACACCAAAGCTCCTCCAGATGTGCACAGTGGTGCTTGTCTTTCCCTGGACACGTTTGTTCAGCGTGTTCAAGTGACTCGTCTTCTCCACCATGAAGTGACACTTGTCTAGCTCATCTAGATCTCCCAGACCTTTGTTTTCCAACAAGGTCTTCACATGGTCCAGACCTTTACTTTACAACAAGGTCTTCACAAGGTCCAGACCTTTGTTTTCCAAAAAGCTCTTCACATGGTCCAGACCTTTACTTTACAACAAGGTCTTCACATGGTCCAGACCTTTACTTTACAACAAGGTCTTCACATGGTCCAGACCTTTGCTTTACAACAAGTTCTTCACATGGTCCAGACCTTTGCTTTCCAACAAGGTCTTCACATGGTCCAGACCTTTGCTTTCCAACAAGGTCTTCACATGGTCCAGACCTTTACTTTACAACAAGGTCTTCACATGGTCCAGACCTTTGCTTTCCAACAAGGTCTTCACATGGTCCAGACCTTTACTTTACAACAAGGTCTTCACATGGTCCAGACCTTTGCTTTTCCAACAAGGTCTTCACATGGTCCAGACCTTTGCTTTCCAACAAGGTCTTCACATGGTCCAGACCTTTACTTTACAACAAGGTCTTCACATGGTCCAGACCTTTACTTTACAACAAGGTCTTCACATGGTCCAGACCTTTACTTTACAACAAGGTCTTCACAAGGTCCAGACCTTTGTTTTCCAACAAGCTCTTCACATGGTCCAGACCTTTGCTTTCCAACAAGTTCTTCACATGGTCCAGACCTTTGCTTTACAACAAGTTCTTCACATGGTCCAGACCTTTGCTTTACAACAAGTTCTTCACATGGTCCAGACCTTTGCTTTCCAACAAGTTCTTCACATGGTCCAGACCTTTACTTTACAACAAGTTCTTCACATGGTCCAGACCTTTACTTTACAACAAGGTCTTCACATGGTCCAGACCTTTACTTTACAACAAGGTCTTCACATGGTCCAGACCTTTACTTTACAACAAGGTCTTCACATGGTCCAGACCTTTACTTTACAACAAGGTCTTCACATGGTCCAGACCTTTGCTTTCCAACAAGTTCTTCACATGGTCCAGACCTTTACTTTACAACAAGCTCTTCACATGGTCCAGACCTTTACTTTACAACAAGGTCTTCACATGGTCCAGACCTTTGCTTTCCAACAAGTTCTTCACATGGTCCAGACCTTTACTTTACAACAAGGTCTTCACAAGGTCCAGACCTTTGCTTTCCAACAAGTTCTTCACATGGTCCAGACCTTTACTTTACAACAAGGTCTTCACAAGGTCCAGACCTTTGCTTTCCAACAAGGTCTTCACATGGTCCAGACCTTTACTTTCCAACAAGGTCTTCACATGGTCCAGACCTTTGCTTTACAACAAGGTCTTCACATGGTCCAGACCTTTACTTTCCAACAAGGTCTTCACATGGTCCAGACCTTTGCTTTACAACAAGGTCTTCACATGGTCCAGACCTTTACTTTACAACAAGGTCTTCACAAGGTCCAGACCTTTGTTTTCCAAAAAGCTCTTCACATGGTCCAGACCTTTGCTTTCCAACAAGTTCTTCACATGGTCCAGACCTTTGCTTTCCAACAAGGTCTTCACATGGTCCAGACCTTTGTTTTATTTAGATATTTTGATGAAACTTTCCAGAGATAATCAGTGGATGTACGTCTACAACTGATTTAAGTTTTGGAGCTGATCCAGTTCTTGATGGTTGAACAGAAAACTCATGTTAGAAACACAGAAATGTCTATAATTCAGTCAGTTTCACAGATATTTTGCTAACATTTGACAGAGATAGAGCCAAGATTATTTCATAAAACATAATCCAAGTGTCACTCAATGCACAAAATATTTGCATAAAACTTTAGCAATAAGTGTTGCAGTCAAATGTCTCAAAAACCACTGGACAGAGTTTGAGGAAACTTCCAGAAAGTAATCACTGTGGGAACATTTAGAACTGATTTGACTTTGGAGTCAGTCCAATTCAAGATGGCCGCCACAGCTACATAACAACAGACGACACATAAATGTCTCTAACTCAGTCAGTGTTACAGATGTTGAGTCTAACTCTGAGGTGGTAGTAGCTGAGAGTTATTTACAAAACATACTCTGAGCGTGACGTCTCATGATGTTGTTATAAAATTCCTCAGAAATAATGAGTCAGGAGTCCAGGATGGAAGTTTGACTAAATGTATTGAAGCAGCTTGAAGGAGAGACATGTTGCTCTTCATCCAACATGAAGCAAACAGCTGAAAATGGAGCACAGGGCCGTCCTTCCAGCAACACGTCTCCAACATGAACACACACAAACTATTGTTTGTCCATTCACAGCTGGAGCAGCTGGAGAGGGATTTCCAGCTGCACACGCTCTCATTCTTGTTTCTGTGTGTCCAGCTGAAAAGTACAAATGGTTCAATGTGAAGGAAAGTAAAGAGACGAAATCCTGAGACTTGGTCCAAAGTTGGACACAGTCCAAAGACACTGACGTCTAATCTGTTTCTATCAGAAGTAAAGAGCAAGAAAACTTCAAGGAATTCACCAAAATATGAGCTCATGTGATGAAGTGATGTTACACCTGATCTGTTCATACTTGAACATTTATTCTGGATTACTGTCGGCTACTACCACACCAACTGTTAGTTAAATATCTAAACATTTCACTGAGGGACACTTATTTTCCTGTGGCCTAAACTGTATTAGCTGTGGCGGCCATCTTGATTTGGTTTAAATCTGTGCTTAATTTGTTGCTGGAACAGGATCCAGGAACTCTTATTTTGACAGGGTGTGTTCCGGTAAATGTTTGTTTGGATCCGGTAACTCAGGCTTATTAATAATAAAGTTATGAACAAATATGACTGCCTTGAACAAACAAAACTTATATTGAATATGTAAACTGAAAATAATTACATAAACACTCATTTTAAACACAACAGCCACTTACAACTTGTTAATATCACAATCTGCCTCCACCCTTAAAAAATCTCCGCCCCTTAAAGAGTGGTGGGGGTGAGTGCCGAGCTAACCAGGCAGTCGTACGCGGGCAGGAGCCCACAGGCAACGGACATGAACAGACGGAGGAGGTGCCTGGAGGTTTCACATGTGGAGTCAGACAGTGAATTCAGAGGAGAAGAGTCGGAACCGTCAAGGAGGAGGGGGGTAGGATGAAAATGTTTACAAATGTAGATGTTTAACAACCTGTTAAAATACAACAAAATGCAGGAAATCACATCTACTTTATTCAACATTTTCTGGGGGAGGACCACAGACTGAGTCAGATGTTCCTGTTGATGGTCAGTGGGATTTTTCTGTTTCTAAACTTTATGTTGTAAATTGTTGCTGTCTGAATCTAAATGACTTGAATGTTGGTGACGTAACTCTAAAGACACGTGTATGAAAAGAGTTGGACACTTTGTGAATAAACAGTGAAGACAGAGGTTCAGTGTTGTCCTCAGTGTCCCTGATGATGGAGGAGGTTGTGGACTTGTTCAGTGTGATGGTCCCATCAGGCTGCATCAGGCCTCCTGAAGGCCCACAAGCTCACAGCTCTTTTTCCACAGCTTCACCTGCACATCAGAGTCAGAGGACTGCATGGAGATCATTGTGGATCAAGATGGATCCAAAGCTTCATCACTTCATGTTCATCCAGTGAAGACTTGGAGGGAGTTTCTTTAAAAGCTCCTCGTTACAAACTATGAAGTCAAACATGAAAATGTTCTCCTCCAGTGTGAAAGAGTTGACTCCGGTAGTTTTCCACATATATTCATGTGTAATTCTGAAATGTGTCTACAAACTGTGTGTAAACAGAGCACTCAGCTGAATGTGACAAACATCATGTGGAAACTGGAGTCACATGATGGAGCTCCATTTGTCTGCTGGAGTCTGTGGAGGTCAACAAATATGGAGGAATGGGACAAGCGTAGAATCTCCTAGAAGACGTTTAGGTGGAAATATAAGAATGAATCTGCAGCTAAACGCTAAATAAAAGAGACAAAATGAGTAAAGCAGCTATAATAATAATAAAACAGAAGTCATCATTTATCTGCTGCCAAACTTTACTCAACAAATTAGAACATAAACACAAAGTAACAAATTCAAACTGTTCTCCATCACAAACAACTTTTCCACACACGTCAACATTGTTCACCTATTTTCTGTCACTTCGGCTGTTTCCGCAGCTAAACAAACACATGCTAGTTGGCAGCTGGCTCCATTTTGGTTGATAATTCTTTAATGAGGAATGCATTAAGCATCGAGATGAGAACAAACTTGAAGGATTTAGTTTTTGACTTCCTGATTTGTTGGAGCGCTCTTCATGACTTTGTGCTGAGTGTTTTTACTCTGAACTTCTAAACATACAAGAAATAAAATGTTTGTTTTTCACAAAGTTCAACGTTTTGTTCAGCACATCCAGCGACTGTTGCAAATGTAAATGTTCAATGTTTTCCTCACAGAAACCTGCGCACATTTCAAGAAATCCATCAGAGGTTTGAGTTTAGTAAATCAGTGAACATCAACAGATCCAATGATTTGGATTCAAAAGATCCAAAACTCCACAGAAACCAGTTTGAGCTCAACGGAGACATTTTTGTCCATTTTATAGTCAAACACAAAGACATTTAAATCTAAATCATTCTTTGGACATCAAAAATCTTATGACTGTAATTAAATCTTTTTATTTTTAAAGTTTCCAAAACTCATGTTTCCATCAAATCACAAAGTTTTGTTAACGAATGTGAAAGTTGATGTTAAATAGTTCAAAGCTTCATTTCAAAGTGAACCTTTGGTTCAGTGTTTGTCAGAAATGTTTGGTTGTGAAGCTCAGGCTTTAGATGATGGATGGACAGACAGACAATAAACAGATGTTTGAATGATCCAGAGGAACAGTTCAAAAACACATCTGGAAATGTTTCAACATAGAAACTACTTTCATGTTTTGAAACACTCAAATGTTTTTTCATCCAAAAGTGTTTTTGTGTTTGTGTTTTTTGACTGAACTCACAGAGTTGAGATGTTTTCAAAGTCAAAATGATTTTCTTTCCTTCATCAGCAGCTAAATGTAGAATATTTGATGCTTCATGGAGTCACATAGTGTTTCATCAAACAGCTGGTTGTGCTGCTGTTTTAAATTGTGTCCTAAATGTGAAAAGTGATGCGAGGACATCATTTGATTGTCCACTCTGAAGACTTTAGAGAAAGACAAACAGAGGTTTCTGTGAGACACTTGAAGCTGGACGTGTTCATTGAAGTGTTTCTTGTGAGCAGACTCCAACATGTCTCTGGTCTCAGACTCAAACACTCGGGACACATCAGCTGAAATAAAGTCCACTTTGCTGCAAACATCTGCTGTGAAAACAAAGTGGAAACATGAACGCAGCAGGAAAAGTCATTTTGAACGCTGCACACAAGATGACTTTTCTGTGGATCATCAGTGGAAAATATTGTCCACAAGTGATTTCAGCAGCATGTGGTGGTTGAGGCCAGTGTTCCTTTAACAGCTGTTTCCTCTTGCTCACATCTGTTTGACAGAATCAAAGGAGTGAAATAGTTAGAAATGTGTTCCAGTTTGATCCACGTGAAGTTGAAGAATTCAAAGTGAAAGAATTCAACAAGAGCCTCAACAGTCTTCTACTCTCCATCATGTTCAGCCTCTGGATTGAGACGTTTCAAACTGAAAAGTTCATTTCCTTTGGCTTCCAATGATTTTAGCAGCTCAAGTCTTTTTTCATTGACTCCTTTAAGAATAGATTTGGACTTGTTCTTAAATGTTGTGTTTGAACACCTTCACTTTGTTGTTTTATGGATGTTATTTTGGAGTTTGTTGTTCAGCACATTGGTCAACTCTTGTTGTTTAAATCTGCTTTATTAATAAAGTTGATCTCATTTGATTCATGGATCAGCCTGTATTCTATATTTATACAACATGTAATGATGTTACACAACTATTTGATGTTTTTTCTAAGAGAATGGCTGAACTTTAGGACTTGATGACAGTTTTTCTACCTGATTGTTGTTTATTTGATGAAGAAATGTGATTTGATGTCTCTGTGATTTAAATGTGTCTGGAATGACAAAAAGAAAAAAGAACTTGAACAAGTTTCTGTCCACAGTCACACTGACTAAAGCTGACACATTAAAGCTGGTCAAACTTTGCTCGGCGGCTCCTCTCATCACTCCGTCCTGGAGTTTATTGCTGAAGGCTGTTTTTGTCCAAGTGGACAAATGTCTGAGCCTGAAGACCAAGGAGACAGCAGCTGTTCAGATCCTGAAGAAGGATCCAGATGTTTCCAGGACTCTGATAAAGAGGTTGATCCCAGACGTGTGTTCATGAAGATTCAACACTTTTCTTTCTGCTCTGCTTGAAGATGCACCACAAGCTGCTCATCTTTCATGACATCATCTAGTTTGTGTCCTCGTCTTGTTTTCCAGATGTTCCTGATGAACATGATCAGTGTCCTGAACACAGAGCCTGTAACCTGGTCCAGTTCTAGGACTGGTTCCAGTACATGGGGCAGACCTGTCTCACCTTTGAGGTGCTGGACAGGACTCTCTCTGACCTGTTGCATGAGGCAAACTGGATGCTGCTGAACACAGATGTGATCTGCCACACACACATCTGCACAGCAGCTGTTTCTTCTAATGCACAACTGATATCTATTGATCTATAGATCTGGATCAACTCCTCACAGCTGTGCTTTGAAACACTTTATTTGAAAATAAAACGTTTTAAAGTAGAAATGTGAATGTTCATTTTATTGATTTGTATATTTTTATGAATATATCAGTGTCTGACACCTGAGAAGATAAACCCAATATTTAAGAAAAAATACCACATTTGAAATGCAAAGAGTGAACTTTATTATTCTAGAATATGTGTTGATTAAATACTAATCTTTCTTAAACTACATCAGATGGGTCTAAATTCAGTGAAATGTTGACAAGTTGCCATGGGAACACAGAAACTAAAGGATGTAGAGCTGAAGAGCAGCTCAGTTCGAGCTCTTATTTTGAAGAGCAGCAGCTAACGGATGTGATGTTCTCCCAGCACCGGAAGTTGTTCTGTTCTGACGTCAGTGTTTGTTGTTCTGCTCCGTAGCTACGAGCTGAAGGCCTTTTCTCTCGACTGCTGCTCAAATGAGTTGAAGTGAACGTTAAATTGAGCTGTAACATCTGTAAATGTTGCTGACCGGAAGTTAACAGATGTGGAGACAGCGGCTCAAACAGCTGGAAGCAGAGGAAGAAGAAAAGTCTGAGGATTTTGGAAGTAGAGCTGCAGCTCAGGAACAAACGGAGCAAGACACATGTTAGATGCTGTTTTCAGTCCCAACCATCAACTGCATCTTTTAGGTTTGTGTCTTTATTCTTTCTCTCGAGTGACTTTGTTACAAGTTAGTAGCAGTTTTCTGGAAGATAAAGGAGTTACTTCTTACTCTCTGTGCTGATCCAAAACAAACAAAGAGTGAACGACTCAAGTGAACCGAGTTACTTTAGTGATTCATTAGATTGAACCAGATCCATGAAGTGAACCGGGTTACTTTAATGATTCATTAGATTTAACCAGATCCATAAAGTGAACCGGGTTACTTTAGTGATTCATTAGATTTAACCAGATCCATAAAGTGAACCGGGTTACTTTAGTGATTCATTAGATTGAACCAGATCCATAAAGTGAACCGGGTTACTTTAGTGATTCATTAGATTGAACCAGATCCATAAAGTGAACTGGGTTACTTTAGTGACTCATTAGACTGAACCAGATCCATAAAGTGAACCGGGTTACTTTAGTGATTCATTAGATTGAACCAGATCCATAAAGTGAACCGGGTTACTTTAGTGATTCATTAGATTGAACCAGATCCATAAAGTGAACCGGGTTACTTTAGTGATTCATTAGATTGAACCAGATCCATAAAGTGAACTGGGTTACTTTAGTGACTCATTAGACTGACCCAGATCCATAAAGTGAACCGAGTTACTTTAGTGACTCATTAGACTGACCCAGATCCATAAAGTGAACCGAGTTACTTTAGTGATTCATTAGATTGAACCAGATCCATAAAGTGAACTGGGTTACTTTAGTGATTCATTAGATTGAACCAGATCCATAAAGTGAACCGGGTTACTTTAGTGATTCATTAGATTGAACCAGATCCATAAAGTGAACCGGGTTACTTTAGTGATTCATTAGATTGAACCAGATCCATAAAGTGAACCGGGTTACTTTAGTGATTCATTAGATTGAACCAGATCCATAAAGTGAACCGGGTTACTTTAGTGATTCATTAGATTGAACCAGATCCATGAAGTGAACCGGGTTACTTTAGTGATTCATTAGATTGAACCAGATCCATAAAGTGAACTGGGTTACTTTAGTGACTCATTAGACTGAACCAGATCCATAAAGTGAACCGGGTTACTTTAGTGACTCATTAGACTGAACCAGATCCATAAAGTGAACCGGGTTACTTTAGTGATTCATTAGATTGAACCAGATCCATAAAGTGAACCGGGTTACTTTAGTGACTCATTAGACTGACCCAGATCCATAAAGTGAACCGGGTTACTTTAGTGACTCATTAGACTGACCCAGATCCATAAAGTGAACCGGGTTACTTTAGTGACTCATTAGACTGACCCAGATCCATAAAGTGAACCGGGTTACTTTAGTGACTCATTAGATTGACCCAGATCCATAAAGTGAACCGGGTTACTTTAGTGACTCATTAGACTGACCCAGATCCATAAAGTGAACTGGGTTACTTTAGTGACTCATTAGACTGACCCAGATCCATAAAGTGAACCGGGTTACTTTAGTGATTCATTAGATTGAACCAGATCCATAAAGTGAACCGGGTTACTTTAGTGATTCATTAGATTGAACCAGATCCATAAAGTGAACCGGGTTACTTTAGTGACTCATTAGACTGACCCAGATCCATAAAGTGAACCGGGTTACTTTAGTGATTCATTAGATTGAACCAGATCCATAAAGTGAACCGGGTTACTTTAGTGACTCATTAGACTGACCCAGATCCATAAAGTGAACCGGGTTACTTTAGTGATTCATTAGACTGACCCAGATCCATAAAGTGAACTGGGTTACTTTAGTGACTCATTAGACTGACCCAGATCCATAAAGTGAACCGGGTTACTTTAGTGATTCATTAGACTGATCCAGATCCATAAAGTGAACCAGGTTACTTTAGTGACTCATTAGACTGACCCAGATCCATAAAGTGAACCGAGTTACTTTAGTGATTCATTAGACTGACCCAGATCCATGAAGTGAACCAGGTTACTTTAGTGATTCACAAAGGTGGGCACCAAACCGCTAATGCGCTAATCCGCTTATAGCGTACCTAAACATTTTTATCAGCGTTACAGCGGAGTTACTAACTTTTATAATTCATAAGTGGATTTGTGCTATTTTTATTTAAAATGCAGTACCGCTAATAACTAATTATCTATCAGTAAAAACGAAAAAAAAAACTTATTTACAGGCTCTTATGCTGGCTCCGTAGCTGCTTGTTTACTTTTCCCCCCTTGGTGAGGGAGCAGAGAGGAGGGTCGGGGGGGGAGGGAGCAGAGGGGAGGGAGGGTCGGAGGGGGGGAGGGAGCAGAGGGGTGAACAGACGTGGATCTATTCTACCATGTAGGCAAATGAATGGCCCGCCCCGGCCAGTCACCTACTAACATTGCTGCTGCTTGTTAATGTACATTTAACATAAAAATAATTATAGTTACGATGAAAACAATCATTAAAAAACGCAATACAAAAACCGGTCGATTTCTGTATCCCCCCCCTACTAAAAATGGACTATTCCATCTTGACATCTTCCGGGTCAGAGGTGAACTCTGATGCTAACGATTATGGCTAGCTGGTTGCGCTGGGTCTTTTCATAAATCCGCAGAGAACCCCGCTGTTTCAAGCCAAATTAACGTGGCCGGAGGATTCTATTGTGTGTTTTGTGTCCACCACGCGACGGTGAGTCGTTAGTTTTATGTATTTGGGTTGCTTTTTATGTATAAATGCGGTGGCGAGACGCCCGTGTATTTGAGATTTAAAAGTGGTGTTAGGGATTAAAGATCATTCTCTTTTTTGTTAATTTCGTGGCCGAATAGAATATATGTACGTAAAGTATTAAATAAATCCTTTGATTTTTGTAATTTCATCCTTTTAGGATCATTTTAGTTACTTTTCATTAAATCTGTTGACTGCCTATAGAATTTTGGAATTGGTTTAATTTATTTTTTGGTTGCGCAACAAAAAATAAATTACTATTTGTTTTTTGAAACAATATTGAAGTAAATTAAGCTTAATTGACTCTTATATGAATTAAACGTGGATATAACTTGGAAGTGCACTTTAAAACTTGACCTGTACTGTTGATGTGGTCTTTGGCAGCGTAGTGCAAATATTGCATAACCTGCTGGCTAGCAAATGTTGAATATAAATAGCGGTTTAAATTAGCTTCCCCTAATTTTCATAAGACATTTGTGCTTTTGAAATTTTGGACCTAAAAAAATTAATAAGCGTTTTAGAAATTGTGGAACTAATTTTTTGATTAGCGTTGCCCACCACTGGTGATTCATTAGACTGACCCAGATCCATAAAGTGAACCGAGTTACTTTAGTGATCCATTAGACTGACCCAGATCCATAAAGTGAACTGGGTTATTTTAGTGACTCATAGACTGACCCAAATCCATAAAGTGAACCGGGTTATTTTAGTGACTCATTAGACTGAACCAGATCCATAAAGTGAACCGGGTTACTTTAGTGACTCATTAGACTGACCCCGATCCATAAAGTGATCGGGGTCTAAGTATATATATATATATATATATA
>JBBPBX010072283.1:0-18101 GCA_038048925.1 Garcialebias charrua
CGGAGGTGGACTAATTTGGTCCAGAACCTTTATTTATCATGAATTGAGAGAAGTAGCTAAAAACTTGTATACCAGCTCCAAAAAGACTCCATACATCTAACCAGTTTAACATTGAACACATGAAAATAATTTATTGTGAAGCTGCAAAAGACCTAAAATTGGGTTCTGAGTAAATTTACAGTTGTGAGGCTGCACAATGGCGCAGTTAGTAGTACTGTTGCAGGTGTTAAAATCCCAGCCAGATGTCTTTCTGCATGTGTTTGCATGTTCTCCGGAGCGGCGCTTTGCTGCGTGGGCTTCAATGCTGCTTGCAGCTTTAATTTCATCTTTAAATCACTTCTTGGTCTGTTGCCTTCATACATTTTCTCCTACATGTCACTGTGTGAGTGCAGCTACAGCAAGCACTCTCAGGACATTATTACATGAAGTGTTCCCTCAGTGAGGACTGAACTACAAACCGGATTCCAAAAAAGTTGGGACACTAAACAAATTGTGAATAAAAACTGAATGCAATGATGTGGAGATGGCAAATGTCAATATTTTATTCGTAATAGAACATAGATGACAGATCAAAAGTTTAATCTGAGTAAATGTAACATTTTAAAGGAAAATATGTTGATTAAAAATTTCAGTGTCAACAAATCCCAAAAAAGTTGGGACAAGTAGCAATAAGTGGCTGGAAAAAGGAAAACTCCGGGACCTTAAACGTCACTGCACCTCAAACAGGAATGCCACTGTCAAGGAATCAAAAAAGGCGTTAAATACCAGATCAACTGGACTTTATTTGTTACAGAAGACGTTTTGCTTCTCATCCGAGGGGCTTTATCAATTCAATGAAACAGACTGTGTGCGCGTGGAGTTATAACAGTCTTAGGAGTCACGCACCAACATCCCGGGTATGTAAATTTCAAACTGAGGTAACACATACATGTAAATTGACAGATCACACCTTAACAGTAGGGAGTTCCCTTGAGGTCTCTGACAGAAGACACACAACTGTATGTAAATTGACAAAAACACCCTCACAAACCAACAACAGAGGTTTCTCAAAAAACTTTGCTAGTCTAATTCACAGACAAGACACCTCTGCTCCCATCCGGTGTAAAACGTTTGGGAATCAGCCCCAGAACTGAGTTATAAGTCTTAGAAAGTTGAAATCTCAGACCTCCTCCTCTGTTAAGAGAAGGTTTTTCTCTCTTAACATAAAGAGCTTCCTTCACACCCCTCTCAAACCATCTGTGCTCTCGGTCCAAAATTTGCACATTCTGGTCCTCAAAAGAGTGACCCTTGTCCGTGAGGTGGAGGTGAACAGCTGAGTTTTGTCCAGAGGAGGTTGCTCTCCTGTGTTGGGACATTCTTCTGTGGATGGGCTGCTTAGTTTCTCCAATGTAGCGGTCTGGACAGTCCTCGCTGCACTGGACTGCGTACACTACACCACTCTGTTTGTGTGTGGGTGTTTTGTCCTTAGGATGCACCAGCCTCTGTCTGAGAGTTCTGCTGGGTTTGAAATGTACTGGGATGTTGTGTCACTGTCAAGGAAATAACCGAATGGGCTCAGGAATAATTCCAGAAAGCATTGTCAGTGAACACAATCCACCGTTGCAGCTGAAACTCTACAGTGCAAAGAGGAAGCCATTTCTAAGCGAGCTCCACAAGCTCAGACGTTTGCACTGGGCCAGGGGTCATCTGGGGTCTATGTCCGCTCTAGAGCGGGCATGACATCATGCATTTAAATGGCTGCTGTAAACAAAGCAGACTGCATGTGAAGTGTTGATTTCAAATCTGTTGGGACAGCAGAGACTTCAAACTTTATAAAAGTAGTGTTTTTATATTGATTTTGTTTTATATTTACTTCAAAATACAACCAGAAATATAACCGATAATGTTCGGCATATTTTTTACGCATTTTTCCGCATGCGAGTTCAGTCAGTGGATGTTTTCTGGCCAAAAAGTGAATGAATGCAAACTGAAACTCGTTTTTCTGATTTTCATAAACTCACCACATTGAATCAACCAATCAGAAAGCAGTTAGCAGCCATCTTCTTTTGAAGACGCAACACCAGCTCCTTGAGAGAGTTTTGGTGATGGTGGCAAGTAGGTGGTGGAGAAAGACGCGCAGCGGACATTTTGGTTTTCACAAGTAGTTTGGATTACGTTTTGACTATATGTGTTAGTTAGTGTGTATTAGTGTGTGTGCAGAGTTTGTTGTTGGGTTTTAGTCTGTTTGTCAGAATGAACCATCACTACATGACTGCAGCTCAAGCTCTGAAGTGCTTCTTTGAGATGGAAGAAAAAGTATCGGAGTTCGATGATGAGGTTTTTTTTTCTTTCTTTTTTGGCATGTAATATGTACAGTAAATTATTATAATCGTAGTAGATGCACACTGACCCATTGTATATGCTAATTTCACTGTTCAGGTTGGTGATCCATCCATTATGTTCAGTGAAGACGAAGAGGAGGAGGGAACGCCCATGTGCTCTGTGCAGGTGAGGAGTTAGATGATGAGGTTTTTGTTTTGCTTTGGCATGGAATATGTACAGTAAGTTATTATAATCGTAGTAGATGCACACTGAACCAGATTAGATGCTAATTTCCAACTTCAGGTTGGTGATCCATCCATTATGTTCAGTGAAGAAGCAAAGGAGGAGGAGGAAATGCCCACGTGCTCTGTGCAGGTGAGGCCCCTACGTTCTCCCTATGAATTATGGGTATTTGTATTTGGACAAATTGGGGTTAGGATTTCCACCTAAACGCAGTGATAGGACCACCAAACTCACAGATCTTGTTCTCCATAACTCCCTGACCGCAATTTATGAGATTCCTGTCCGTCCTACGTTCTCCCTATGAATTATGGGTATTTGTATTTTAACAAATTGGGGTTAGGATTTCCAACTAAACGCAGTGATAGGACCACCAAACTCACAGATCTTGTTCTCCATAACCCCCTGCACACACACACACACACACGCACATACACACACACACACACACACACACACAATATGCAAGTGTACAGTTAAATATACATATCCAGACAATATCCTACTCTAGGATTTTTCATGTATGGGTATCTGGAAAATATCCAATACTAGGATTTATTATGGATGGGTATCCAGAAGATATCCAATACTAGGATCTATCACAGATGGGTATGCGTGGGATATCCTGTACTAAGATCTGTTAAAGATGAGATCTCCCCGTATAGCACCAGAAACATATTGGATATGTGGCAGATACGTAAACTTGCATACTGTTGTATCTCCCCAGATATTAGGCCTTTTTGTATGGGTTTAACGGGCCCCGAATGGGTTTTCAGTGGGAACCAGATGGTAATGCCTTAGTCCTAAAGGAACAATTGGGACTTTCTCAACTAAGCAGAAGTGAACAAAATAAGATGAAAAATGTCTTTTGGTCAAGGTTCTTTAAAGGCTAATGTGAATTATTGTCAGTATTACTTTTTACCTCTGCTGAGTAAACATTTATTATGTGAATAGAATAGAACTTATTTAACAAAAAACTCAAACATAAAACATGCCCAAAACAAACTACTGTACAAGAAATGCTCTTTTAAACAAAGAAATTTTAATGTTTTGCATAGTGTTGTTCAACATCTACAAAATTATTCAAGACAGCATTTCTGAAAATAATTTAAATTAGTTTTTACTTAAAAAAAAAGACAAACACACACACCGGTTTGTTAGTTTTATATAGTCCCTCGTTTATCACAGGTGTTTGGGACCATGAGGTGCGCTGGACCATGCATATTGCTGGTGGGAACACGCCCACTAGCGATAAGTGAAAAACAGCAAAGTAGGATAGTTCAAGTTCAGTCAACTTTTGTCATGACACGTACCAAGTTGCAATCACACTCATCACCTGTTACTCCCAAACTCCCTTCTTAAATAAACAATTTAAATTTTAATACTACTATATATACAATATTTTACATAAACAACACATGCTGTATGGATTGTTTATTTAAAATATTGTATACAGTATGTAAATTTAAATTGTTTAGGAGGGAGTTTGGGAGTAACAGTATATATATATATATATATATATATAAAATATCCTATACTAGGATTTTTCATGTATGGGTATCCAGACAATATCCAATACTAGGATCTGTCAGATGTGTATCTGGAAAATATCCAATACTTGGATTTAATATGTATGGATATCCAGAAAATATCCAATATTAGGATCTATCACAGATGTGTATCCGGAAATTATCCAAATGCTAGGATTTTTTATGTATGGGTATCCAAAAAATATCCTATATGAGGATCTGTCAGATGTGTATCCGGAAAATGTCAAATACGATGATTTACTATGTAAGGGTATCCAGAAAATATCGAACATTAGGATCTATCACAGATGTGTATCCGGAATGTATCCAAATGCTAGGATTTTTTATGTATGGGTATCCAGACAATATCTAATACTAGGATCTGTCAGATGTGTATCTGGAAAATATCCAAATGCTAGGATTTATTATGTATGGGTATCCAGAAAATATCTAATATGAGGATCTGTCAGATGTGTATCCGGAAAGTATCCAAATGCTAGGATTTTTTAAGTATGGGTATCCAGACAATATCCAATACTAGGATCTGTCAGATGTATATCCGGAAAATATCCATATGCTAGGATTTATTATGTATGGGTATCCAGAAAATATCCTATATGAGGATCTGTCAGATGGGTATCCAGAAAATATCCAACATTAGGATCTATCACAGATGTGTATCCGGAAAATATCCAATGCTAGGATTTATTATGTATGGGTATCCAGAAAATATCCTATATGAGGATCTGTCAGATGGGTATCCAAAAAATATCCAACATTAGGATCTATCACAGATGTGTATCCGGAAAATATCCAATGCTAGGATTTATTATGTATGGATATCCAGAAAATATGCAATATGAGGATCTGCCAGATGTGTATCCGGAAAATATACAATAATAGGATTTATTATGTATGGGTATCCAGAAAATATCAAATACTAGGATCTATCACAGATGTGTATCCCGAAAATATCCAATACTAGGATTTATTATGTATGAGTATCCACAAAATATCCAATACTAGGATCTATCACAGATTTGTATCTGGAAAATATCCAATGCTAGGATTTATTATGTTTGGGTATCCAAAAATATACAATACTAGGATCTATCACAGATACGTATATGGAAAATATCCAATAGTAGGATCTTTCACATATAGGTATCCAAAAAATATCCAATAGTAGGATCTTTCTCATATAGGTATCCAGAAAATATCCAATACTAGGATATCTCAAGTATGGGTATACATAAAATATTCTATACTAGGATCTATAGCAGATGTGTATCCAGAAAATATCCTATACTTGGATTGATCATGTATGAGTATCCAGAAAATATCCAGTGCTAGGATCTATCACGGATGGGTATACATGGGATATCCTGTACTAGGATCTGTTAAAGATGAGATCTTCCCGTATATCACCGGAAACATACTGGATATGTGGCAGATACATAGACTTGCATACTGTTGTATCTCCCCGGATATTAGGCCTTTTAGTGCAGTGACAGATGGTGCGTTCGGGTGTAAACGGATTTCCCACGATTAAACACAGCTTGAAGTTCAAAATCACTTTTAAAGCAAAATTAAAGTGATTTATCATTTTGTTTGCAAAAATTAACATATTTAAATGATAATATATATATATTTTGAGCAATTTGATGAATAGTAGAAAAATCACGTCAGTGGATCTTTAAAAATGCCAAGTCAATGTTTACATAAAAAAAAAAGATCAAAACAAATGTGTTAAAAAAAATGAAATAGCGTAATGTGTATTGTATTAGTTAGAAAATTAGAAAGAGTTAGTCATTTTGTACTGTTGGTTGAAGATTATTATTGTTTAATCTGATTGTTGAAAAAAGTTGGTTGAAGATTATTATTGTTTACATGGTTGATTATTGTTGTTTAATCTGATTGTTGGAAGTAAGGGGCAGATATAATAAGATTTATTCTTCTTTCTGCTACCTTTCATTTTTTTACATTTTGTACACTATCATTTATGAGATTGTCTTGTATAGTTTCTTTTGTAAAAAAAATGAACAAATTTAATAAACAATTTGCAGCATTTGGTATGGAACGCTGTTTACTTTTTGCAGCGCTCTGTTTTTTTTTGCTGCACGTTTGCGCCCCTCGGCCACCGTAGTTCTGCTGTCTGAGATCTCTGCTGCCTCAACATGTTAGTAAGACTCCAGACGAATGCCGGGTACCCACTGGACAATTCGAAACGCTCCTGCCGCCCCCTTTTGGCCGCTTGTCACGGCCACACAGCCACTTAAGACGCGCCCTGGGAGGAGGCAGAGGAGGTGGGGTCTGGCTCCTTTTCCGGTTGTTTCTTCTACATCGGGCAGATGAAATCAGCTGTACGTGAGCCACGTTACTACTTGAGTGGGTTTTCTACGAGCCGAACTGCAGCTCCAAAAGGCTTTGTTGAGATTAAAACTTTTTTTTTTATGTTTGGGGTGATCACCTTCGAGCAGACAGCAGCAACTGTTTAAAATGCCAAGTTTCTTAACCGGAGGCTGGTTTGTTCATGGAGGCTCGATGTGGTAAGTTAAAAAAGTCCAGAAAAAGTCCTGTTTTTGTTGCGTTATCACATAGTAGAGTCTCTCCCGATTGGTTGCTGCGACGAGTCGAGTGTCGAAAGTTCAAATATTTGACCCTTGGCGGCACGACGCTACTCGACGCATAGGTTGCTTCGGACGCGCGCGTGCGTGGAAAGGAACTGCCGCGTGCCGCCGCGCTGCTTCAAACACTCAAAACGCTCCGCTTCACGATTCAACGTGCCTCGACGCGTCTCCACATAGACTTACAATGTAAACCGTCCGCTTCCGCCGCCCGACATGGGTCCAGTGGGTTACCGGCAGAAGGCTGACACCAGAAACCTCCTCAGACTACATAAATGGGAATAGATACATAAAATACACAGCTTGGACGTGAAATACACAAAACTGTCATCCGTCCAGTGAACACACAAACTGTAATGGCAGTAATTATTTACTGATCTAATTATAATTCAATCACTATCACTTCAATCACGTGGAGTTACAGGTCTCCCTCTCAACCTTCAATCAGCACGTTTTCACAGCAACAAGAGGAAATAAAATGCTTGACCAAGTCTACACGAATGTGAAGGGGGCGTACACTGCGAAGCCACGCCCACCGCTCGGGGCTTCCGATCACTGTTCTTTGATCTTGGTCCCAAGACAGCTTCCCCCGCTGAGACGCTCCAAGCCGGAACAAAGAGAGATAAGAGTTTGGCTTCAAGATAGCACCTCCATGCTGAGAGACTGTTTTGAGAATACAAACTGGTCTGTCTTCAGGGAGGCAGCTACGAATGGGAGCTCAGTGGATCTGGAACTTTATGCTTCCTCAGTTCTGGGTTACATTAGCACATGCTCTGAAAATGTATCCATAAAAAATATGTTAAATGTTACCCCAACAAAAAACCCTGGTTAAATAAAGAAGTCCGCACCCTGCTAGCAGCCAGGGACACTGCATTCAAGTCCGGAGATACAGAGGAGCTGAGAAAGAGCAGGAAAGAACTGGTTGATGGCATTAAGAAGGCCAAGGCCACGTATGCACAGAGGATCGAGGGACAGTTCACCTCACAAGACCCACGGAGCATGTGGAAGGGCATCAAATGCATAACAGATTACAAAGGCAAGAGCAAACAATGCCCCAGGGACCCATCTCTGCCTGATGCCCTCAATAAGTTTTATGCACGTTTTGAAGATCCAAACAGACCAGCTAGCACCAGACTCACCTCATCACCAGATGAAGAGCATCTCAGAGTGACCGCAGCAGAAGTGAGAGGCAGTCTCAGAAGGATCAACCCTCATAAAGCAACCGGACCAGACAACATCCATAGCTTCCCTTCAATCTGTGCAAAACGCTGCAGCCAGGCTTTTGACTAGAACCCCCAGAACAGCTCATATCACTCCGGTTCTGGCCTCTCTACACTGGCTCCCAGTTCATTTTAGGTCACATTTTAAAGTTTTATTATTAACTTTTAAAGCATTACATGGTGAGGCTCCTAAATATTTATTGGACCTTTTGAAGCCTCTTTGTCCATCTAGAACTCTGAGGTCTTCCAATAAGCTACTGCTGACAGTTCCGAGAACTCATTTTAGAACTCGTGGCGATAGAGCATTTGAAGTGGTGGCTCCGAGGCTCTGGAACGCTCTCCCTATAACAATACGCTGCTCCGAGTCAACAGCTGCATTTAAAAACAGTCTTAAGACTCATCTCTTCAGACAGGCGTTTGGTTAACTTTGTACATTGTTTTTAGAGCTAGTTAAGTTTTACCTTTTTGTATAGTATCTCTGTGATTTTATGATTTTATTTCTGTGATTTTATGATTTTATTTTTCCTCTTGTGAAGCACTTTGTGACTCATGTCTGGGAAATGTGCTATATAAATAAAAATTACTTACTTACTTACTTACATCCCAGGGAAAGTTCTGAAGGAATACGGACCAGCACTGTGAGGTGCTGGCTGACATCTTCACCACCTCACTTGCACTGGAGTCAGTTCCCACCTGCCTGAAGACCGCCACCATCATCCCA
Source organism: Garcialebias charrua (assembly GCA_038048925.1). NCBI lineage: Eukaryota > Metazoa > Chordata > Actinopteri > Cyprinodontiformes > Rivulidae > Garcialebias > Garcialebias charrua. The sequence goes on from JBBPBX010072283.1 coordinate 8,639, forward strand.
GTCCAAAGAGCTCCACAGTGACTGGTCTGAATGACTATAGACCGGTGGCCCTCACCCCGATAGTCGCTAAATGTTTTGAGAAACTGGTCATGTCCCACATCAAGACAACCGTCAACATCAACGAGGACCCTCATCAATATGCATACCGCGAGAACCGATCAACAGAGGACGCCATCTCCTCTGTGGTCCACACTGCTCTCACCCACCTGGATCAGAAGGACTCATACGTGCGCATGCTCTTTGTGGACTTCACATCTGCCTTCAACACCATGATCCCCCAAACTCTGATAGACAAACTATCCACACTTGGACTAAGCCCCTCCATTTGTAACTGGGTACTAGACTTCTTAACAAACAGACCACAGTCCGTGAAGATCCACAACTTCTCCTCCTCCACCATAACCCTCAGCACTGGCTCTCCTCAAGGATGTGTGCTGAGCCCTCTTCTGTTCACTCTGCTCACATATGATTGTACAGCCACACATCCAGGCTGTCATATTGTTAAGTTTGCAGATGATACAGCGGTGGTGGGATGCATCACAAACAATGATGAGTCCAGCTACAGACAGGAGGTGGAACACCTGGAGAGCTGGTGCAAAGAGAATAACCTTCACATGAATGTGAAGAAGACAAAGGAGATGATTGTGGACTTCAGAAGGAACAAACACACCCATGCCCCACTGAACATAGGTGGATCTGCGGTGGAGGTGGTCTCCAGCTACAAATACTTGGGTGTACACTTGAATGATAACCTCAGCTGGAGCAACAACACCACCAGCCTGATCAAGAAAGGTCATCAGAGACTCTACTTCCTCAGACGGCTGAGACGAGCTGGTCTGAGCAGCCCAGTCCTCACCTCCTTCTACAGGTGTGCAGTGGAGAGCATCCTGTGCTCCAGCATCAATGTGTGGCATGGAGGCTGCACAGTTGCAGAGAGGAAAGCTCTACAGAGAGTGGTGAAGGCTGCACAGAAGTCTGTTGGAGTCAGTCTCCCCACCATCACAGACATTTACACCTCCAGATGCAGGAAAAGAGCCACCTGCATCATGAAAGACCTCACTCACCCAGCACACTCACTCTTTGCCCCACTCCCCTCAGGACGGAGGTTGAGGAGCATCAAATGTAGAACCACTAGACTGAGGAACAGCTTCTACCCTGAGGCTGTTAGACTCATGAATAAATAAATAATAAGAATAAACACTGCAAAATATCACATCATGCTGATGCTGATCTGTTTTCTTGTTGCTGTGTTCATCTGTGACCATCTGCTCATACAGACTCATGTTCGTGCTGCTGTTTATAATGATGTTTTTCCACTACATTAGGGCTTAGTGTATTACTAGTTGATGTTTCTCTTAGTTAATTCTAGATGTTATTACTGTTTTTCTCTTGCATTTGTTGTTGGATGTAACTGGGACCCCGTGTACATAATCTCGTTTTCATCACATGTACCACATGCGGTGCAAATGACAATAAAGACTCTCTGACTCTCTGACTCTCTGACTCTGACTTATAATACAAACCAGATTCCCAAAAAGTTGGGACACTAAGCAAATTGTGAATAAAAACTGAATGCAATGATGTGGAGGTGCCAACATCTAATATTTTATTCAGAATAGAACACAAATCACAGATCAAAAGTTTAAACTGAGAGAATGTATCATTTTAAGGGAAAAATATGTTGTTTCAAAATTTCATGGCGTCAACAAATCCCCAAAAAGTTGGGACAAGTCCATTTTTACCACTGTGTGGCATCCCCCCTTCTTCTTACAACACTCAACAGACGTCTGGGGACAGAGGAGACCAGTTTCTCAAGTTTAGAAATAGGAATGCTCTCCCATTCATGTCTAATGCCTCCTACCCACTGCCCCCTTTGTCGAGCGGCCGAAGCGGCCGGTTAACACCGGTTTACATTCAAAGTCTATGGAGGAGACGCGTGGAGTCACGGCGAACAAGGAAGCGGCGAGATTCGAGTGATCGAAGCGGCGCGACGGCAGCCTGCACACGCACGCGCGCGTCGCCGTCGAGCCGCAGACGTCCCAAATGTTGATCTCTGGCGGCTCGACGCATCCGGCAAACAGTCGGGAGAGCCTCGCTATCTGATTACACAACCACAACGGGACTTTTTTCGGACTTTTTAAACTCACCGGATCCAGCCTCCAGGAATTGGACCCAAACTCCGGTAAGAAACGTGGCATTTTTACAGTTGCTGCTGACAGGCTGCTGTACTCTCCAGTGTAGATCACCCCAAACATAAAAAAAAGTTTTAATCTCATCGAAGACCGTCGGAGGTGCAGTTAAAACAACAACTGAACCCGGAAAACAAGCCAGAGACCCCTCCCTCTGCTACCCCCTAGTGTACGTCATCAGACGGTGTTCAGTGGTTCAGTGGGACCGTGACCAGCGGCAAAAAGGGGACGGCAGGAGCGTTTGCAGTTGTGCGGTGGGTAAGAGGCATAATACAGGCCTCTAACTGTTCAATCGTCTTGGGCCTTCTTTGTCGCACCTTCCTCTTTATGATGCGCCAAATGTTCTCTAAACTGTTCAATCGTCTTGGGCCTTCTTTGTCGCACCTTCCTCTTTATGATGCGCCAAATGTTCTCTATAGGTGAAAGATCGTTGGTTACGTATTGTAACCCCAGATTCTATGAGTGTAAGCGTAGCCCTTTAAAAGCTGTTGCTATTGGGCTTACCTACGCGCAGTGCGCCGATCACTGAAAACTTCTAGTGCATGCCCACCCGCTGTGTGGGCCCCACCTGGTCCGCTAAAAATTGCATCTGGACCGGAGCTCGACTCCCAAAGACATATTATTTTCTTCATTCATTTGAGAGCCAGTGAGACCCAGGTTTTAAAGGGCTACGCTCACACTCATAGAATCTGGGGTTACAATACGTAACCATCGTTCTATTTCGTGTAAGCTATGCCCTTTAAAAGCTGTCGCAATTGGGTTTAAAGGGCGGAGCAGGATATGGTCCATGCCTCACTGGGTCTGTCCGAGAACCATAAAAAACACCCTGACATCCGCCTAAACCTCATTCTTTATTCAAGCGTAACTACGCACCATTGATCCATGCATCTGGTGTGTACTGGATTACAGGTGTGCTGCCTCTGTGCCTGATCTTAGCTGAAGGAATGTTTATTCATATCAGACAATAGAGGAATAAGAAAAGGAAACATTTCCAATGAGGAAGAAGGAATTTTCCTGTTTGAAGGAATAATTGTACAAAACAACACCCACCAAATAATGAAAGAACAAGGCTGTGTTGTTTTTATTGTTTGTTGTTTTATTGTTGTTTTTCTTTCTTATTTTATTTTATTTTTTATAGTTGACTGTGAGCCTCACCCAACACTGGCACATCTCTAGGTCGCACCCCCCAGTAAAGTCTCAACAATTAAAGAATGCAACTGAGGTCTCATGTCAGGGTGGATGGAATTAAAGTAGCGTAACGGCAGCACATTTCTCCGTGCCCCACTGTCCAACACAGCACACACCTCCACTTCATAGATTCGCATGAGGATACTTATTTCTTGGCTATGGCCTTTCAGGTGGAGCACGGTGGGTTCTTGGGTATCACTGGAGGAGCTACTGAATGTCAAAGCATTGGTGGTCTTGTGGGGTGAGGGGCAATGCTTCTGGATATGACCCCTACCTTGACAATTATGGCAACGGACTCTCCCTTTTGCCAAATTCTTGCGGTTATTAAAGGCTGAGGGTGCGTGTGTGGCAAACTGATTTGGTGAAGGGCTGGTTACAGGTGTAGTTTTAATAACACTTTCATGTTTGTCATTGGCTCTGACCACAGCAGCTCTGGGCCATCGTTCAACCATGCTGCGGGCTCCTGACTGCATGGTACTGGTGACATAAGCTGCAGCCCTTTTTGTGGTCTCGTGAGCATGAGCTATTTCATATGCACGGGCGAGCGTGGCTGGTCATTGCTCTAATAGTTTGTGAACTATTTCGGCATCACCCACACCGTTTGTGAAAACTTCGACAGCAATAGAGTCTTGTTCAGCTTCTGCTCTGTCACCATAACCCACAGCCACTTTCCCGTAAATATCGTCTCTGAAAGCGTGCAGGTCCTCTCCATGTTTTCGTACTCGATGCCTCAGTTCTACTGCAACTGCAACGGCATGATCAGAAGATGGGGTGCATACAGTTTCCAGTCCGTCCACCAGGCGGCGGTAGTCCCACCTGGAAAAACAAGGATTCCTATGGACAATGGCTCCCACTGTGCCAACAAGGCAGAATTTCAGCTGCATTGTCATTGTCTTTTCGGACAAGTAGTTCGCTTTGGCGCAGCTCTCAAACCTGTGCAGAAATTCTTTCCATGGTGTGGTACCGTCGTATTGGCCTCAGCTGCATTGTCATTGTCTTTTCGGACAAGTAGTTCGCTTTGGCGCAGCTCTCAAACCTGTGCAGAAATTCTTTCCATGGTGTGGTACCGTCGTATTGGCCCGGACGTAAAGTGGGGACCCACTCTCTAGGATCTCCATCCTCCTCACTGTCGGATAAAGGCTGTTGCAACATGAAACAAGTTTTATTTGGTTTTGATCGGGGCTGGGGCCGTGCAGGGGTTTGCTTTTAGCTTATACTGTAGTTCCATCCAGGTTATGGGAAGGGGTACATTGCACGGCGGGAAATGTCACCGGGTTAACGGGGCCGGCGTGCTGTGCACAAAACTTTGCATATGAGCAGAAGCAAATGGGTTGGAGTCCGTATAATTATCTTTCATTTGAAACGTGGGGGCTGAATGGAAATGCATGCCGTCGTCTGCATCCCCTCCATGGGCATTATAACCTTGACATTAGGCATTGACGAATGGATTTGTAGAGCTAACCTGTGGCTGAGCAGGTCCGTGGTGCAGTGCAAACATGTCCCCTCCTTTAGCGTACGAGCTAAAACAGCTTTCATCACACAAAAAGGGTTGTAATGTTCATATTTCTCCGCGTCACATCTTTGGTAGCCTTTTTACACGCTGCGCTCTCGGAAGACATATCCAACGTCATAAACGGGTTGGAATAAACCGTTTCAAACCCATAGTTTTTACAGGGGTGGGCGGCGGCGTCCATCTTGTGGTTGTTAAGCAGCGGGTTAATACAGCGGGCTAATGCAGTCTCTCGGCTTTATTGCTAGCCATTATTATCTCTCTTATTCAAAGCTCATCACTCGTCCGGCAAGGCGAAGAAGTCCCTTCGTGGTCGCCAGTGTTAACCTTTCCGGCTCAGTCCTTCGTCCGTGGTCAAAAGACGCAAGGGAGATCTTCCTCCAGGGCCGAAGTCTCTGCTTCGGGGTTACCTTCCTGACTCACCTTGCACATAAACCACACGGTGGCACGGAGGTGGTTGAAGGTTTTTTATTTTTTTTTTTTATTGAAATTTATTCATTTAATTAAAATCAAGTCAACAACTCAAAAAATAAAAAACATACATTCAAAATAAAATGAAAAGCAGCAGATGAAGAATAATCTTATAATCTCTGCCCCTTTTTACCCAAATATATACTCACAACAACAATTTACCAAAGAACAAAGTTAACTACTGGTACATCACCAAATTAAAGACTACATCAACTCAAACAACAATTCATATAAATTCTTATGTTAGTTTTCCATATTCATAAAAAAAATCACTTTTAACAATCTCTTAAATACATACCGAGATCTGGCTGTTTTAACATTTTCTTCCAGACCATTCCACAATCTTATTCCCTGAATTATTGTACACCGCTCCTTCAAACTAGTACGAAAACAAGTCTTAACAAACATTTCTGTCCCTTTAAGGAAATAAGTACTCTCCCTTTTAACAAAATTTACGTGTATATTTACAGGCAATATCTTTTTATGAGCCCTATACATAAATAGCAAAATGCTTTAATCAACCAAATCATAGAACTTCAATATCTTTAGTTTATGAAACAATATGTTTGATGGATATCTATATTTTTTTCTGGTAATGATTCTTACTGCTCTTTTTTGTAAAATAAAAATAGGATTTGTAATTGTTTTACATGCCTTACCCCAGACTTCTATGCAGTAAATTAAATGTGGAACAATTATTGCATTATATAACATGAACAATGCTTTGTCATTTAATAGTTCCTTTACTTTATACAGTATTGCTATTGATTGCATTGAGGTTAACCCTTATGTTTTAGGGTCGGCCGTGGCGTAGTGGTAATGGCAGTCGTCCCCCGATCGGAAGGTTGGCGGTTCGAATCCCGGTCCCCCACACCATGTGTCGTTGTGTCCCTGGGCAAGACACTTAACCCCGAGTTGCTCCCGGTAGGACTGGAAAGCGCCTTGCATGGCAGTCTGCCGCTACCGGTGTATGAATGTGTGTATGAATGGGTGGATGGTTGGTATTGTAAAGCGCTTTGGGGCCCCTCATAGGGGGCTGGAAAGCGCTATATAAATAAGCTCCATTTACCATTTTTAATAATAATTCCAGCCAACAGGTGAACAAACAGACTTTCTTACAGCCTTTTTAAAGTCTTCAATGTAAAATGGTCCGGCGATCGAATTTTACATTGAAGTCCACGTTACTCCACATACACAAACACCGTCCCTCTAGCTCCCGTTAACACATGCAGGTCATGAGCACGTAGCGTCCTCCTCCGGTCGGAGGACGGCCGCCACACATCTCACCCACCAACACACACACCACTCACTGAGCCATTCATCACATTCAGTGGAGGCACTTTCTGAAACACAGCAAATGCTACAAATTTTACATTTAGCTTTTACAGTATTGTCTTCTGCATCCTCTGTCCTCACTCTAACTAGCTCCATGTCCTCTCTAATTGCATCCATAGATCTCCTCTTTGTCTTTTTCCTGGCAGCTGCATTTCTAATATCCTAATCATTTCTTGGTTTGCTGCCCTCATACATCTCCTCCTACATGTCTTTGCGTGAGTGCAGCTACTGTGTGCGCTCTCAGGACATGATTACCTGCAGTGTTCCATCAGTGAGGACTGAGCTTGGAAAAAGGGCCTTCTCCTACTCTGCTCCTGCTTCATGGAATATCTTACAAAAAGATCTGAAGCTCTCGACCTTGACTTCTCTAAATGGTTTTCAGAATCTATCTGAATCCTGGCAAAAACCAATGCAGATCTGTTCCTGTCTTTGATTTTATATGTCTACCTTATAATGTTTTGCTAGTTTTTTGATACTTGTTTAAAAAAAAAAAAAAGTATTTCTTTCTTTTTTTTTCCCCTCTTTTTTTCCTATTGTTTATTGTTTAAGGAAATTCTACCATTGCTGTTCATCGTTCTTTAGTTTTAGCAGGTCGCTTTCGTAAATGAGCCATGAGGCTCAATAAGATTTACCTGACTAAATAAAGGTTGAATGAATAATACCAATAAACCCAGTGTCCCTCCTCTGGACATGTCCAAACCACTGTCCCTCCTCTGGACATGTCCAAACCATCTCAGTCTGTCTCTAACTTTATCTCCCAGTTGTTCAACCTGTGCTGTACCTCTGATAATCTCATTCCTAATATTATCCACTCTTGTCACTCCTAATAAGAACCTCAACATCTTCATATCTGCCACTTCCTGTTTTGTCTCCTGTCTTCTTGTCCACAGCTCTATCTCTAAACCATGCAACATGGATGATTTGCATGTGCAAACGTTTAGCTGTCACTCCTGAACAGACTTCTGATTTGTGTTCGCTCCTCATCACTTCGTTGGGGTTATGGTCTGCAGGACACGAGTCAGTGAGCTGCTCCGTTTGTGGTTGACTTATTTGTTTTCCGGGTGGGGTGTGGTCGTGAGATGGAGTGAGTCGCACTTGATTTGATTTGATTTGATTTATTTATTTATTTATTCATTTTATAAAAAACACAACAATAATACATACATATAAATAAAAAAACAAACATTTATAAAATGAAAGGCGGCAGAAGAAGAAAAAATCTTATTTTTTCTGCCCCTTATACTCCAATAAACAATTCATATAACCAACTCATTTGATTTCCATTACTTGGTTTCAACCTTCATGAAACTCATTAAACAAACAACTCATTAGATTTTCAAGAAAAGGAACAACTAAATTTACATTTTTTAATTATATAATATATATTGTATTTATACCTTCTTCATCACATGTAACTTGCCAGTGCTCCGGGTAAAACTTATTTTTTAGCACCACCAAGCCCTCTACATTTAATTTTTTTTGCCTATTATCACGCACACAACTTCCATCAAACATCTCTTTTAAAGATTTTAAATTAAAAATGTCTCAAAAGTCGACAAGATCGAAGAAGAACGCTGAGAAGGATGACGCTGGCCTGGTAACCCTCGAGGCAATTACGTCGCTGCTTGAGGAGCACCGCGCGGCGCTGTCAGCTGAGTTCAAACAAACTTTTAGTCAGCTGGATATCAAACTGGACCAGACTCAGCTCGCGGTGGAGGAACACGGCCAGCGTGTGTCATCACTGGAACTTGTCACTAACGACCTGAGCCAGCGCATGTCGGAGGTGGAAAACACCTGCTCAACTCTCCAGGAGGAAAACACCAGACTAAAGTCTAAATTAGCGGATTTAGAAAGTCGAAGCAGACGCAGAATATTCGTGTTCTGGGTTTACCGGAGTCTATTGAGAGCGGACGTCCCACAGACTTCTTCTCCAACCTGCTGTGCGACATCTACGGGCGTGACACGCTTCCTTCTCCACCCGAACTGGACCGGGCCCATCGAACCCTCGCCCCGAAACCCGCTTCGGACCAGCGGCCGCGCCCGGTTATCCTGTGACTGCACCGGGTCCAGGTGAAGGAGCTCCTCATCAGGGAGGCTCGACGCAGAGGTAAACTTGAATACCGGGGGAAACCAGTGCGGATCGTGGAGGATTACAGCCCAGAAGTCCTTAACCAGCGCGTGGAATATAAGGAAGTGATGGCTGCGCTGTACTCTCTGGGTCTAAAACCTGCTCTGCTTTTTCCTGCTCGACTCTGCGTGACTTTACCTGATGGACACAGAAAGTGGCTGGGCTCTGTCGAGGAGGCGCAGAAGTTCATAGACACCTTTCAGGCTTCACAGCGCAAGTAACATTTAACTTTTCTTTGACTGATGTGCAACGCGCTGTTCCCGCACTGGCTTTGATTATTACACTAAACTTTTCTTTACATGAGGTGACGAACAGATGAGCAGGACTCTGCCCATACTCTGATTATCTGAGACTTTTTAGTTATTACTGCGGCTTTTTTGGTTTTGTATTTAAGCACATAAATAATTGAAGTATTCATGTATAAAAATGGGTGAAATATATAATGTTTTCAATATATTATTTTGAACTATTAACATTTTTCCTCTTCTCGTTTACCTGTTGACTATCTTGAGCTGAATCTTGGGTTAGTCCTGGATTGATTGATAATTAATTTGAGATTGGGATTAATTTAACTTTATGTTTGTATATGTGTGCGTGATTACCGGTACACATTTATGTGTATACATTTTTTGGCCTTGCATA
>JBBPBX010072284.1:2168-18101 GCA_038048925.1 Garcialebias charrua
TGTCTAGAATCGATGACTCAATAACACTACCTGTTGAAAAATGGGAGTCAGATTATCAACCAAGTTTGAACAACAAACCTGGTCTCAAATATGTTTAAAACATTTAAAATGACTAGAATCTCCAATTTACAATTAATACAATATAAGGTTCTCTATAGAGTACATTATACAGGTCAGCGAATGTTTAAGATGGGTTTTACACCATCTAACAACTGCTCACAGTGCAAAGGCAATATACCAGATGACTATATTCACGCACTCTGGTTCTGTCCACCCGTTCAGATGTTCTGGGTCCAGGTATGTGAAGACTTGTCTAAATGTTTGAAATGTAATTTCCCACTCTCTCCTTCCGTATGTTTATTGGGTATCTTTGAAGGTGTTACACTAAAAAAAAAAACATCCTGTATGTTTTTCACTGCCTTATGCATCGCAAAGAAAACCATACTCCTGAATTGGAAAAATAAAAATAATCTTAGCATTAATCAGTATAAAAATCTTCTGTTAGATCATATTAGTCTTGAAACATTCTGAATGAATGGGTGGATGGCTGGTATTGTAAAGCGTTTTGGGGCTCCTCACAGGGGGCTGGAAAGCGCTATATAAATAAGCTCCATTTACCATTTACCAAACAGCATCTGCCGACACATCAGATCAATCTCTCTGGCATTCTTTGATCGGCTCTGTTACGTAGTGAGGGTGAGGGGTCTGGGTTCTGGCCTTATGGGGCATTGGGACTAGTGTGGAGGGAGGTCGGGGTTTGGGACGCCAGGAGGTTGGGGCTGTTTGGGCGCGGAGGACCCTGCCTTCAACCTGGAGAGGACCGGGGGGGAGTTCTGGGGGATGCCTGCTAGGGGCGGCATGCGGGCCCTGAGGAGGTCTGTGGCGATGGCCATGGGTCACCGATCGGTGGCTCGGCTGTGCTGGGGTGGTTTCGGGGTGGGCGCCGGGGGCTTGGGGTTCTGGGGACGTGTCGTCCCCGGGCTTGGGCCCGGTGAGGGTCGGGGGTCTGGGCTCTGGCGGGCGGATCGCCGGGCTAAGGGCTGGCTTGCGCTCTGGTGCCCAGCTCTGGCCTGTGGGCCCCTGGCTCGCTGGTGTGTTGGGGGTTCATGTGCTAGGGGATTGGGTGTTTGGGGGCGTGACTGGTGGCCATGGGAGGGGGCAGGTTGTCCCAGCCTGGGTGTCTATTGTGTTGTGTTTTGACAGTTGTTAGTATGAAGGGTGGGTGTAGTATTTCTTCTGGGGTGGGGACTTGGTTGATGTCCTTGATGAATGGTCTGGGACTATGCATGGCCGGTGGGCGGGCCCTTTACTATGGTGGGGGCCCGCTCCCGATGCTTCCTCGCTCTGTTGGTGGTTAGGCGGGTGCTCTTGGCCTGTCATCCATGTGGGATTTTGTGTCCTCCTGGGCGGTGGGCTGACTGCGGTTAGCAGGGGTCTTGGCGGCCCTGGTGGATGTGGGCTGTTGGTCCTGCTGCTGGTGGCCCTTGTGGCCGTGTCCCTCTCTGGTTTGGGGCGCAATGGGCCTGGCAGTCAGGAGGTGTTTGACCTCGGTCCTTGGGTGGACGTTGGCGAGCTAGGGGGGTATGCAGGGTCAGCGGGGGAGCTGACTCGCTGCAGGAGCATTGTTCCTGTAGTCATTTTCTCCCCATCCCTCACCGCGTGCCTCCGCCCTCTTCATTTCAAATTAATACATGTAGGGATTTTGAGGCTCAGGTTTGCTGCAATGTTCTTTACATCTCTGTTGTTCAGAGCCACCTGGGCCTCAATTTTATTATACACGTTAGGCATTCACTCATATACATCCTCATAAAATTCACATATAGGAAATTGGGGTGAGCACTATGGTTATGGGTGGCGAGATGACACTACTCTCGCCTACCGTGCCTGTGCTCACTCACAATTATGCATTTAGACAATGTAGAGATATAGCACTCTCATGTCCGTATTGGAGTTAAACCTCTTCACATCTCTCTGAAACTCTGAGTGTTACACTTTCTTGAAACTCTCAAGGAGACAAGTGGACACTATTTTGTTACAATTATTTTGAATTAATGGACACCAATCAACCAGAAATAACTTTCTCTTTAATGTGTGTTAATTCAGAATTGATCAACAGTATACTTTTGTCATTATTTGCATGAGTTTGACCTTCTGCTGGTTTATTCTTCATTACAAGTGTGCTCTGAATCTAAGGCACGAGTCAGGGTAAAGCTGTTCACTTCCTTTTCTGTTTTGTCTTTCAAGCTAGACATAATTTTCCACTTCACGGGCCAGTCCATCTGGCCGCTTATGTAAACAGTTTTCCTGTTGTCCGTCAGAGACTTTCTGCCTATGGGAATCAAAATTCCATCTCTTATTTTATTAAACCAGCCAGTCTGTTATGAGTTATGATGAAGTAAATCAACATGATGAAGAAGCACACGGTTAATGATGATGCATGATGATTCGATATCTAAAATATATAATGTTGATGAGGAATTCGAGAGAAGTCTTTTTCCAACTAAAAAAGAAAGTAAATACTATAATGAAGAGCAGTTTATTGATGTGAATATAACAGATGATGATCTTTCTTTAATTCACCTAAACTGTAGAAGTATAAATGCAAAATCATACATGTTAGATAATCTCAAAAACATTAATAAAACTTTCAAAATAATAGCATTGTCGGAGACATGGCTTAATGATGATAATATAAATAATATACATATTGAAGGATATGAATTACATTATATGAATAGGAAAAATAAAAAAGACGGAGTGGCTTTATTTATAAACAAGGAAATAAAATGTAAATTAATTAAAGATATGTCAATTGTTGTTGACAATATGATGGAAATGATCACAGTGGAAATTATAAACAAATGTGGAAAAAACATTATAATAAGTTGTGTCTACCAATCACCATCATCAAAGATAGAGATATTTAATGATAAAATATTGGAGTTGTTAGTTAAGAGCAAAAATAAAAAAGTTTTCTCATGTGGTGACTTCAATATTGATTTAGATAATAAGGCCGATCCTAATAATATCAGTATATTTGTAAATTCAATGTATAGTTTAAATTTATATCCGTTAATATCAAATCCGACGAGAATTACTACCCAAAGTGCAACATTAATTGACAATATATTCACAAACATAACAGATGGGGAGGTGATAAGTGGTATATTGATGATGGATATCAGTGATCATTTACCGGTTTTTTCAATTTACAAAAGTGATGATAGTAAACCAACAACAATTAAAAGAAAACATAATATAATAAATACATCAAAAAAAGCATTAGACAAATTCAAAGAAGATCTAGACATACAAAAATGGGATGAAGTTTATGTTGATGACGTAAACAAATCTTACGATGAATTTATGAGGATCCTTGAAAATTTGTTTAAAAAAATTGTATGCAGAAAATCTACATTAAGGATAAAAAAGTAGATCATCCTTGGATGACTAATGGATTAAAGAATGCATGTAAAAAAAGAATAATCTATATTCACGTTTCATAAAGTCTAGAACACAGGATGCTGAAGAAAAGTATAAAAAGTACAAAAATAAGTTAGTAGGGATTATAAGAAAACATAAGAGGGAATACTATAGTCAATTATTACATAAATGCAGTGGTGATATGAGGGCGACATGGAGAGTAATTAACAGTGTTCTAAATAAACATAAGGGTAACATGGGATTGTCACAACATTTTGTGGAAAATAATGTAGAAATTCATGATGACAAAGAAATTGTAAATGGTTTCAATAATTATTTTGTAAATGTGGGATCTAATCTTGCAACCTCAATTCCTAAAATAGATGAAAACGTGAGTTATTTAATCAGTGGTTGTGTAAACAGTATGTTTCTAAATGGAACCACTAAAGAAGAAATAATGAAGGTTGTTGGACAATTTACTGATAAAAGATCTAAAGACTGTGATGATTTGGATATGATGGTTGTGAAGGAGATAATAAGTCATATTATAGAGCCAAATCTGTAATTTCAAAGTCAACTTTATTGTCAGAACTGCAATATGTACAGGACATACACAGAATTGAATTTGCGTTTCTCTCAGTCCCTCGGTGCAACAGTAACTATTTAAACATTGAAACACTGAAACATATAATAATAGACATAAGCATAAAATAGTAAAACTGTAACACTGTCCTGAGTTTTTGCATAGTGGTATAAGAGTATGAAAATTTACACCAACTCTAAAACTAAAACTAAAACACTAAACATTTAATGAACATAATACTGTCCTGAGTTTTTGCATACTAGTATAAAAAAGTATAAAAAGTATAACTATAAAATAAACTAAAGGTTCTAGCATTGACATTTGCAAAGTGGCAAAGCAGCATATGAGTTAATGTACACAGTATATGTATGAGGTAGTAGTTGATGTTGTTATAGAGGCAAAAGTGGCATATGCAGTAAGGCACATTGGGCATCCTTAAATAAGGCTGGTCAGAGAATACTGTATATGTATCAGCAGTGGTGTAGATATAAAAGTAGTGTAAATGTAAACAGTAGTAATAAATGTAAACAGTAGTAATAAATGTAAACAGTATTAATAAATGTAAACATTGAATGTAAACAGTAGTATGTAAACAGAGAATGTAAACAGTAGTATGACTATAGGCAGTGATGTAATACAAACATTAGTGCAAATATGAGAAGTAGTGCAAACTGAATGAGCACATGACCGAGAGTTTAGTGAATAACCCGTTTGATGACACAGAGTCCAGTGTTAAAATCTTTGTGTTGTGTGGTAATGTGTGAGAAAGTTTTTAGTGTTAAGGCAGTTCAAATGGGAGGGGAGGCAGAGCAGGCAGAGTGTTTAGCATCCTGACTGCCTGATGAACAGAGCTGTCTCTCAGTCTGCTGGTTCGAGCCTGGAGACTCCTCAGTCTCCTCCCTGATGGCAGCAGTCTGAAGCAGCTGTGTAGTGGGTGTGTGGGATCACCTGCCATGCAGAGGGCTTTCCGAGTGAGGCGGTTGCTGTGTAAGTCCTGCAGTGAGGGGAAGGAGGTGCCGACGATCTTCTCAGCTGCTCTCACGATGCGCTGGAGGCTCTTGCGGCAGGATGCAGTACATGCACCAAACCACACAGTGATGCAGCTTGTCAGGACACTTTCTATGGCACCTCTGTAGAAGGTGCACATGATGGGGGTTGAAGCTCCAGCCCTTTTCAGCTTGCGGAGAAAGTAGAGACGCTTATCACTTTCTAAAGGTATATTCCCTGAAAAAAATGAAAATTGCAAAGGTGGTTCCAATTTTTAAAAATGGGGAGAAATGTTTATTTAATAATTATAGACCTGTTTCTTTGTTGCCACAGTTTTCAAAAATCCTTGAAAAATTATTTGTGTCCAGACTGGACAAGTTTCTTGATAAAAACAATGGCACTCATGCACGAACATGTTCGTATTTTTATCCTAAATTTCTCCTACTTTTGTTCGTACGAAGCGTTCGTACGAACATGCCACGTCAGATTCAACAAACTCTTCTATCCACAGGAAAAGTGTGTAAACGAGCTGCGTAAATTTAATGAATCCCACCTGTTCTATCCACCTGCGCGTGCTCGCGGAGAGGTCATTTACATAATTCCCACCCCTCAAAACACCATATAAGGCCACGTTTCCTGCCTTTTGACAGCAGGAAGTGTCCATTCATTCAAAATCAAGAAGTAAAAAGAAGAACTTCACGCGTTCGGAGATTGAAGTTCTGCTCTCAGTCGCGCTGTGGCGCACCGCTACCCCCCCCCCGCAAGTGTCGGATGGTCAAATATTTTTAATTTTAGTGTAAACAACTGTGTTACATTATAGTTTCACTTATTCAGAAGAGCGCACCGCTACCCCCACCCCCCACTAATTACATGATATTCAGTAATAAAAAGAAAACTGTTGATGTTCCACTCAAAATTGAGGATGTTGAGATTTGTAGAGTGAGTGAGGTGAAGTTTTTGGGTGTTATCATTGATGACAAACTGACATGGAAACAACACATAAATTCTGTAAGAATAAAAATAGCTAAATCGATTGCAGTACTGTACAAAGTCAGAGACCTATTGAATGATAAAGCTCTGTATTTGTTGTATAACACAATCATTGTTCCACACTTAATCTATTGTATTGATGTTTGGGGGAATGCGTGTAAAACAATCACAAAGCCTATTTTTGTATTACAGAAAAGAGCTGTAAGAATTATCACTAGAAAACATTACCGTCATCCATCAAATACATTATTTTATCAACTAAAGTTATTGAAGTTCCATGATTTGGTAGACTATAATATTTTATCAGTTATGTATAGGCTCAAAATAATGCATTGCCTTTAAATATCCAAATGCATTTTGTTAAAAGACAAAGTTGTTATAATCTTAAGGGGACAGAGATGTTTGTAAAACCACAATTCAGAACTAGTTTGAAGGGACGTTCTACCTCAATCCAGGGAATTAGATTATGGAATGGCTTGGAGAATGTAGTTAAAAATGCCAAGTCAATGTTTACATTTAAGAAAATGATCAAAACAAATGTGTTAAAAAAATATATATGAAATAGCGTAATGTGTATTGTATTAGTTAGAAAATTAGAAAGAGTTAGTCATTTTGTACTGTTGGTTGAAGATTATTATTGTTTAATCTGATTGTTGGAAAAAAGTTGGTTGAAGATTATTATTGTTTACATGGTTGATTATTGTTGTTTAATCTGATTGTTGGAAGTAAGGGGCAGATATAATAAGATTTATTCTTCTTTCTGCTACCTTTCATTTTTTTATATTTTGTACAATATCATTTATGAGATTGTCTTGTATTGTTTCTTTTGTAAAAAAATGAACAAATTTAATAAACATAAACATAAACATGGTCAAATATTTTTAATTTTAGTGTAAACAACTGTGTTACATTATAGTTTCACTTATTCAGAAGAGCTGTGGCGCACCGCTACCCCCCACCCCCCGCAAGTGTCGGATGTGTTTTTGAACAGAAGCATTTTAAAATGTCTCGAAACTACAGTTAACTTCATATTAATATTGTAGTGCATATGTTTTGTCTCCCGTGGGTCGTACAGTATCAGAAATCAAGAATAAATGGTTTGATCTGAAAATGGCTTCAAACAAACGTCTCGCCGCAGCACGGACAGGAGGTGGTCAAGGAATAGTCTGAGATGGTGGACAATAAATGCCACGCTGCAAGACGCGTGCCAACATGTTTTGCAGCACAAATGAGTCATGCGCGCTCCTCCATCGCGCAACCACATTCTGCAGGTTATATTTCGAATCAGATATAATAATCTATTGCTCCGATGGTGTTTGGCACAGCAGTCCAGCAATAGCATGAAAATCAGTCTTAATTCGTACTTGTTCTGCGGCGGTGTATGGGAATTTTATGTACCTGGGTGTTAATATGAGGAGGGCTTTGATGACCAAGGGGAGCGCACGACTCACTGAAGCCTGCGCGACACACCAGACAAATTAAACTTAAAATTATAATTCTAATTCAAACAGAATAACCTATTGTCAAGAATAATTATGGTGCGTGATTTTTTTAAACCCAAAATATTTTCTAAATAACGAAATATGAAGTTATTAGTGGAGAAATTCCGTCTGGATGACAGCAGACTGACGCTCCTAAAATATACGACAGGTCCGGACCACTCGTAAATTTTGTTCGTATCTGAAAAAAATCGTAGGATACGAAAACATTGTTGAATGCCACAAATGATCCTAAATCACTCGTACGCACAGTTTAAGAACAAATCTGTGCGTACGAACGGTTCGTGCATGAGGGCCAATATCTTGAGTAATAGTCAGTATGGTTTTAGATCAAATAATTCGACAAGTTTGGCTCTTATGGAACTGATAGAAGAGGTTACTTCAGCAATAGATGATAAGCAGTATTGTATGGTCTGTTTGTTGATTTGAGAAAGGCTTTTGACACCATTGACCACACCATTTTACTTGAAAAATTGCAACAGTACGGTATTAGAGGTCTAGCCATACAGTGGATATCTAGTTATTTGAAGGGCAGAAAACAGTTTGTACAAATTGATGATGTGAGATCTCAACTATGCAGTATTTCGTGTGGAGTACCACAAGGTTCAGTGCTTGGCCCTAAGTTGTTTATTTTATATGTAAATGATTTAATTAAGGTGTCTGGGATTCTAAGGTGTGTTTTATTTGCAGATGACACTACTTTTTTATGCTCGGGTAGAGACTTGAATCAGACGTTTGAATTAATGAAGATGGAGTTTGACAAAATTCAAACTTGGTTTAAATTAAACAAGTTATCACTGAACGTGGAAAAAACTAATTATATGATATTTAGTAAAAAAAAAAGTCAACTATGGATTTTCTTTTCAAGATTGATGGTGTGGAGATACAAAGAGTGAATGAAGTACCTGTAAAGTTTTTGGGTGTGATTATCGATGATAAATTGTCATGGAAAAAACATATAAATTTTGTAAGTGTCTAAGTCCATGGCAGTACTATATAAAACGAGGGACTTACTGACAGACAAGGCTTTGTGTTTACTGTAATACAATTGTTGTGCCAAATTTAATTTATTGTATTGGTGTCTGGGGTACAGCTTGTAAAACTGCAACCAAATCTATCTTTATTTTACAAAAAAGAGCTGTACGAATTATCTCAAGAAAAGATTATTGTCATCCTTCAAGTATTTTATTTCATCAACTGAAATTACTCAAGTTTTATGATTTGGTAGACTACTTTATTCTATTACTAATGTACAGGGCTCAGAATCACAATTTACCATCGAACGTACAAGAGTATTTTGTAAAAAGGAGCAGTTGCTATAATTTAAAAGGAACTGATATTTTTGTTAAGCCAAAGTTTAGAACAAGTTTGCGGGGTAGGTCTACTTTAATGAGGGGAATTGATCTATGGAATGGTTTGAATAATGATATTAAAAATGAGGAATCATTATTTGTATTTAAGAAAAGGATAAAGAATATAATGCTGACGAGATACATTTAAGTTAGTTAATATTAGCGAAAACTATAAAGAATAATTGTGATATGTTTTGGGTTTTGTTGTATTATTTGTGATTATTGCTTGAATTGATTGTTTGAATTGATTTTGTTAAGAAGGGGCAGAATTGATAAGATTTAATTCTTCTTCTGCCGCCTTTCATTTTATAGGTATTTTATATTTTTTTCTCTTGAAATTTGTATTGTTTTAATGGAAATGAAATGAATAAATAAACAAAAAAAAACATATATATTTATTTAGACATATATATTTGGGCAGCACGGTGGCACAACTGGTAGAGCTGCTGCCTCTCAGCGAGCAGGTCCCCGGTTCAAATCCCGGTCCGGGGGCCTTTCTGGGTGGAGTTTGCATGTTCTCTCCGTGCATGCGTGGGTTTTCTCCGGGTGCTCCGGTTTCCTCCCACAGTCCAAAAACATGCATGTTAGGCTGATTGGTGACTCTAAATTGACCCTGGGTGTGAGTGAGACAGGTCCCTCTTGTAAATGAGTCCCCGTGGCTCAACGAGGCTAGCCTGTATAAATAAAGGTTGAATGAATATGCAGGATTAGGACGTAAGGTGACCTTTGACCCGTCAGGGGCAAACCTGGTACACATTGGTTGCACAGATAAAGCGTGGAGGTCACCCACACGTTTTGCCGAGCAAAGAGCCAGGAGCAGAGCGGTCTTATAAGATAGCAAATCTATCTTAATGTTTATGTTTATGTTTATTCAGAGTATATGCAGGGTCTTGAAAGTTATTAAAAGTTGATAAATCAATTTTGGGAAAATTAAGGGTCTTGAAAAGTATTAAAAAGTCTTGAAAGCGATTTGATGTGGTATTATTATTTTTTTGCTGTTATTCTAGCTTTAAATAATTTGACAGCAAAAAATATGTATGACTAATATTTGTTTTCCTCACCGTGGAGGATTCGGAAACTGCTTCGCACAAATTTAGAGTGTCAGGTTACAACAGCCTTTACGGCTAGGCCTATCTTGTGCGCATGCGCGGCTGCTTTATCTCCAAGTTGAGTCTGTGTGTTCGAATAAGTTGCCGCGAGACCGTGAGAACAATGGGTAAATGCAAGTTTTCGGACTCCTGGTTGGAGATGCCTGATTTTCAAGAATGGCTGAGGCCTGTCGCCGAGAATAACCGTGTTTATTTCTTAGTCGCCATTGTTCAACCAAGTTACTTTAAAATAGCTACGAGTCTTGTTGTAACCTAAGCTATATTTTCTTAAACCTAGTCGTGGTTCAGTTTCTTCTTTTGAACTTTTTTCTTTCCACTGTATCTCAGTTCTGTTGTAGGTTTGAGATTCACAGATTTAATTGAAAACAACAGCAGTTTTGTAAATCAAAGATTTGTTGCTTAATAAAACAAAGTGACGATTAGGTCTTGGAATTTATTTTGGAAGGTCTTTAAAAAGTCTTGAAAAGGTATTGAAATTAACTTCATTATTCCTGCATATACCCTGTTATTAAATTTGTTCATTTTTTTACAAAAGAAACACAATACAAGACAATCCCATTAATGATACGTACACAATGTAAAAAAATGAAAGGTAGCAGAAAGAAGAGTAAATCTTATTATATCTGCCCCTTTTTTCAAACAATCAGATTAAACAATAATAATCTTTCACCATCAGTACAAAATGACTAACTCTTTCTAATTTTCTAATACTAATACTAATACATAACTAATAATTGATACAATACACATTACGCTAATTCATATATATTTTTCAACAAATTCCTTTTGATCATTTTCTTAAATGTAAACAGTGACTTGGCATTTTTAAAGCTGGGGTATGTAAGATTGTAATGTAGTCTGTAACTTTTCAAACAATATATATTTTAACATATTTCTTCACTCTGTCACTAGATTGATGTTAGAGAGGTAATCTCTGAAAAAACTAAAAAAAAATATTGTCCCCTTGCTTCTCCAGGTGGTAAATAAGCATTTCTAAAAAGAAAAAGTGACCCGCCATTTTCCAGCCAATAAAAACAAAGTTTGTAACCAGCCAATAAAAACCGAGCTTGAATTTGAATCAGCCAATAAAAACAGAGCTTGAATTCAAATTTCAACAGACCACAAGGGGGCAGAGCCATATATGGCTCTGAGGGGGAGGGATCAGAATGCTTTGCTTGTTGAAATTTTTTCTAAGTGCTGCTGTTCTACAGAAACTGCAGACTGAACCTTTAACTACATTCTCCAAGCCATTCCATAATCTAATTCCCTGGATTGAGGTAGAACGTCCCTTCAAACTAGTTCGGAATTGTGGTTTTACAAACATCTCTGTCCCCTTAAGATTATAACAACTTTGTCTTTTAACAAAATTCATTTGAACATTTAAAGGTAATTCATTATTCTGAGCCCTATACATAATTGATAAAATATTATAATCAACCAAATCATGGAACTTCAATAATTTCAGTTGATAAAATAATTAATTAATGTCGCTTAAAGGTTCGAATGGGGGCTCACAGAGAGCACTCAGGACCAATTGGAGATCCCAATTGATGGGTTTTTTAAACCAAACCCTTGCAGCAACATCTACTAAAAGGAATCACACAAATGACAACAGTTAGCATTTCATATAGGTCTTTGCAAAGAGAGAAACGTCTCCTAAAAAAATCGGAGGACGAGTCCGCCTTTGCAATGGACTTTCAGTCTTTTATTCATTTTGGTAGGTAGCAGTTTACAAGAAAAACAGGTTCAAACAACTTTCACACAATGGCTCTGGTCAGTTTTGGCCAAACAAGTTTTGAGACAAAAGAAAACGTTCTTTTAGTGTTTTTGAGACAAAGCAGTTTCAGTAAACAAGTATTGTGTAATGGAAAATACCTTTGCAAGGAGTTTGAGCTTTGAGCTGTTTGTAAAAGTAATGATCAAAAGTTATAATGATCAACATTAACTTACATCCAACACTCGGCCCTCTTTATCATTTGAACTTTCTAACAGATGAATAGTTATGAAAAAAACCTCCGGGTCTAAAGATATGGCAGGAAAAATAAAACTATCACCTCTGGGCCCTCACCAGATGGTGGCCATTTTGTAACAATTTTGGCTCATCTTTACAAGTTTTTGTGGGCAGTAGAGTAAAAATAAAATAACTTAAAGAAGTCTAAAATAAAAATAAAACTTAAAGAAATTTAAAGTAAAATAGTTTAAACTTGAAGCTTAAAATAAAGAATTTAAAAAGTAAAAGGTATCTTCTTTCACCCCAAAAAAACTTTCTCAAACCAACTCTTAAAGTGTGGGAAATCAATTATTGAAACACATAACAAAGAAAAAGCCTTTTTTTATAGGCTAGGTCCTTTTTACAGACCAGAAACAGAATGCATAATAACAAAAAATGTAAGAGAATGAGAGAGTGGCATTTCTTCAAAAGGTCTAAAAACCAACTATTAAAAATGCTTTCAGTACTAAAATTGCCCTGCATTTTCTCTGGGCAAGTTGGCATAATCAAGACTTCGCATTTGATGCAGAGAAAGTATGCTTGTCGGCAGAAATCCTGCTGCCCCATCTCATCTCAGTGTGGCTCTGCGTCACACTGCCCTGTCACCCAGACAGTTGGGCAGCCCATGGAAGATTCTGGAATCCTGCTGCGCCATCATACCATACCATACCATTTTATTTATAAAGCACTTTAAACAGGAACAAGTCCACACAAAGTGCTGGACAAACAAACACGCAACAGGCAACACAGACAATGAAGTACAACACGAAAAACATAAAAACATTGCAGATCATAAATAAAACGATCCAATACAAATCAGCTGGCATTGAAAGCGATGGAGTAGTAGTGAGTTTTTAACCGGGATTTGAAAACCGAGAGGGAGGGGGCCTGTTTGATGAGCAGCGGTAACTCGTTCCAGAGTCTTGGGCCTGCTACAGAGAAAGCCCTGTCACCCCTGCGCTTAAGGCGAGTTTCTGGAACTATTAAGAGTACCTGATCCTCTGACCTCAAAGCACGTGGAGGGACATATGGGTGTATCAGATCCGAGAGATAGGCGGGGGCGAGACTGTTCAGCGATTTGTAGACATACATGAGAATTTTGAATTGGATTCGAAGATGAACCGGTAGCCAGTGAAGGGAGGCCAAGACTGGTGTAATGTGCTCTCTTTTGCGTGTGCTGGTTAAAAATCGGGCAGCTGCGTTCTGAACCAGTTGTAATCGTGCAATGGTGGCTTGACTGACGCCAAGCAGAAGGGAATTGCAGTAATCCAGCCTAGATGTAATGAATGCGTGAATCACTGTCTCCAGGTTGTTTTTTGATAATATGGGCTTCAGCTTAGACAGACGCCTCAGCTGGAAAAAACAGGATTTGACAATCATGTTTACATGACTGTTGAGTTTCATGGAAGGATCCATTATCACTCCCAGATTTGTGACTTTTTGTTTTTCGGACAGGGGTAGAGCAGACAGGTCAATGCAGTGGTTTGAGGTTGTGTCATTGGGAAGGAACAATATGGCTTCCGACTTCTTATCGTTGAAGCTTAAGAAATTTAAAGCCATCCAGTCCCTGATGTCAGCCAGGCAGTCGAGCAGAGGTTGAATAGAGCCTGTACCATTTTGTCTTAGGGGGAAGTAAATTTGACAGTCATCAGCGTAGAAGTGGAAGGGTATATTGTGTTTCCGGAAAATAGCACCGAGTGGCAGCAGGTATAAGGAGAACAAGAGAGGACCCAGGATGGACCCCTGCGGAACCCCCCATTTAAGAGCCGCCACTGCAGAAGTAAAATCGTTGATGGAAACACAAAAGGATCTGTCAGAGAGGTAGGATCTGAACCAGTTTAGGGCTGATCCTGAGATGCCCACCCACTGCTCCAACCTAGCAATGAGGATCTCATGGTCGATGGTGTCGAAAGCGGATGTGAGGTCCAATAGGACAAGCAGCACAGAGTCACCAGTATCTGTGGATAGGAAGATGTCGTTAAAAACCTTCAGTAGGGCAGTCTCAGTGCTGTGGAGGGATTTGAAGCCAGACTGGAATAGCTCGGGGATAGCGTGATCCTCCAGGAAGCACTTTAGTTGGGACTCAACTATTTTCTCTAGAAGTTTAGATACAAATGGGAGTCTGGAGACAGGCCTGAAGTTGGATAATACTGACGGGTCGAGGTTTGGTTTTTTCAGGAGGGGTTGAACAGCAGCATGTTTTAATGATTTTGGCACCACACCCGAGGATAGACTGCTATTTACAATCGAGAGAATGGAGGGACCTAGAGTGTGAAAAACCTCCTTTAGTAGCCGAGGGGGGACCACATCGAAGGGGGAGCCAGATGGTTTCAGGCTGCACATGACCTGCTCTAGAGAGGACAGAGAGACTGGTTCAAAATGGTCACAATCCATTGCTCCGACTCCCAGTGTTTCCAACAGGGGTCCCCGACAAAACCAGTCTCCTGGGCGGGGCCAAACTCCCTCAGCATGACCCAAAGAGCTGGGCAGAATCCAATAATTAGTACAGACAAGAAAATAGGATAATGTTTACATATTTTTAATTCCCACACCCATATTAGTAATAGTGTTAGTGTTAGTATTAGTATTTAGACCAATCACCTCAACAAAAGAAAACTTTCCCAAAAACTTATGCAATTTCCCAGTTTTGTTTCTGAGTTCAAAACAGGATCGTCAGGAGTCCCGGCACAGACAATTAATTATTATTATTAATTTTTGCTTACCTCATGGAGTCTGTGGAAGGAACTTCATTGATGCATGAGCAGAATATATAATTCAAATGATCACCTTACCTATAAAAATACAATGAAACATTAAAATGTTTCCAAGTCATAAAAAATACAGAACTACCAACGTCTCCAATCAAACCCTGATCAAGTCCACCTTAGGGACCTGTGGTTTGATCCGTTGACTTAGTTAAAATCTTTGGGGCGTCCCCCTAGATTTTTGGAATCTGTACACATTTCAACAGAGGAAAGAGAAAATGTTTTGGTTAGATATATACAATAGCAATGTCGTTTGTATAGATGTCAGTGTAGTTATCAATCATCTTTTAAATTATCTTTTAAATGCTATAAATGTCATCTTTTACAATCCCTCCATTGAAACAGTTTAAATATAAACCTAGAACTTTAGAATCATAAAACTAAATTCCATTCCGTTCCTATATCATTTTAATCTAAACAATCAACAATTACATAAATTAAATCCCTTTTAACCAATCAAACAAACCAGTTATCTCAGCTCAAAAGTAAAAACGGACAGATGTTTTAGGAAACTCCATCAATTTCAGGATTCTTGTACAGGTCTCTTGTTTATTTCTGTGACTCACTTTATCTGTAAAAACAAAAAGTCAAATGTATGATTTCAACTTTATACAAGGTTTTGAGGTTATAAAACAATTTTCATTTCAGAGTATTGGAAAAAGGCAAGCAGTCCAGCAGACCCACATTCAGTACACTAAAAATCATGTGACATGCTTCTGGCATATCTTGAAAAATGAGCTTAGTGAGTGTTTTTTATCAAAGCAAACTGCAGTTTTGACCATGACACAAATCTTTGGATGACCCTTACAGACCAAATGTGGGGTTGAACACCTCCGCCAGACTGCAGTTGTCGTTAGTGACTTTGGATAGCTGGACCATACGGCTCTCTGTCTGCTGTCTCCCTTTGTCTGGAGATATGTTCAACTGTCCAGCTTTTTTCTACTCACCTTCGAAGTTTTCTTCTTTCCGCAGCTTTTCGCTCGACGGCGCTAACTGCGTCACAACCTCCTGCTAGCCATTAGCAGGCTAACCAGCGAAAGCAAGACGACGGAGAAGACGGCTTCAAACAAAAGAAAACTAGGAACAACTTTGACGCTTCTCGCCGGACATGGCTCCCGAGAAGGGAAAACGGAGGACAAGGAGGAGGAAAACCAAGACGACGAGTCCTCGCTCGCGCCCATGCCCCAGCGGATGCGGCTACTCCCTCTCGGCGACGGACACCCACGAGGCCTGTC
>JBBPBX010072287.1:0-18101 GCA_038048925.1 Garcialebias charrua
CAATTAGCAATATTGAGCAAAATGGGGAAAATAACCACATGGGGCGGCTGTGGCTGAGTGGTTAGAGCAGTCGTCCTCCAATGCTAGAGTTAGGGGTTTGATTCCACCAGCAGTCACATGTTGAAGTGTCCCTGGGCAAGACACTGAACCCCTCACTGGCTCCGATGCGTCCCATCAGTGTATGAATGTGATAAAGCTCTGATTAATCTTTGTACAGATCTAGTAGAGTGTTGTATGAATGAGGCACAGATTGTGTTGTAAAGAGCTCTGAGTATCTCAGTAAAGTAGAATGGTGCTACACTCTAAAAAGAAAACAGTTGATCCAACTTAAATGAATCACTTCAATTGGTAACAAGTAATTCATTTAAGTTTTTCCAACTTAATTTCGAAAACAGTTGATCCAACTTAAATGAATCACTTCAATTGGTAACAAGTAATTCATTTAAGTTTTTCCAACTTAATTTCTTAAGTTTATTTTATTTGATAAATTAAGTCAAACTAACTGAAAACACACAGTTTCTTCTAAATTATAAATCTACATCACTCTGACTTAATTTTATGTAAAGTAAACTCAAATGTTTTAAGTCATTCCAAACCAATTGCTTCAATTGGTAACAAGTAATTTATTTAAGTTTTTCCAACTTAATTTTTTAAGTTTATTTTATTTGATGAATTAAGTCATACTAACTCGAATCACATAGTTTCTTCTAAATTATAAATTCACGTCATTCTGACTTAATTTTATGTAAAGTAAACTCAAATGTTTTAAGTCATTCCAACCCAAACCAATCACTTCAATTGGTAACAAGTAATTCATTTAAGTTTTTCCAACTTAATTTTATAAGTTTATTTAATTTGCTCAACATTCAACATTACTTTCATTGTAATGAGAAATTAAGTTGGCTAAATAAATCTCCATTGCACAAATGAAATCTTTCAAGTTTTATTAACAAATGTCCACAATTCTTAAATCAAATCCAACAAAAGAAGCTGAATAATAAATTTGTGACCCATCACATCAAATAGGTTTATATTTCAAAGTGGTATGTGTAAATTTAGATAGTAAATGGTTAAAATGTTGGCCAACAATTCCAATTTTTTAAAATAAGATGAATGAATAACTTATCAAATGGTTTAAATTAAATATCTGAAATAAAATCTTCACACCAAATATCAAACCATTTTCATGATTAAGACAATACAATGCATTTGGCAGGATGATCTAAGTATGAAAATGTATTTCTAAAAGTCAGTAATATATATGTTTGCTTGTAGGTCATTTTGACCAAATTTGACTTTAACTCCTGTTTGATGATGTGATGGGTCACATATTCAGTATGAAGTTCTAGTAAAACTAACCCGCTTTCAAAAACAAGGAGCGAGTAATCTGGTGATCTGATATAAATACATTCAGATAATCCTCCTTTAAAACATGGAGCGAGAAATCTGGTGATCTAACAAAATACTTTCAGCTAATCCTCCTTTTAAAACATGGAGCGAGAAATCTGGTGATCCAACATGTGTTCACATATAGACAACTTCAGTGTTGTTTCAGAAACAGTTCTCAACCATCATTAGCAAAGCACATCCATCATAAACAGTTCTCAACCATCAGGAGCAATTGACATCCATCATAAACAGTTTTCAACTATCATTATCAAATCACATCATCAGGAGCAATTGACATCCATCAGAAACATGTTGCAACCATCATGTATGAAAAACCAGTGCCTTAGTGTACAGTCCAGGAACTTTAAAAAGCTAGAAGCAGCACAAAAAAAATAATAATAATAATAATAATGTCCTTTTCTGTCATCTGTGTATGTTTCCCATACACAGACGAAATTCGTCTCTGCATTCAACCCAACCACCACCAGGTGGTGCAGTGAGCAGCCATAGAAAGCGCCCGGGGAGCTGGAGAATTAGGTGTGCACTCAAAGACAGCATAGAAAAGAAAATTCCCTTACTTTGATTGAAGTGGAGGTAGACAGGCTTATTAGGTGGTTCTCATGTTCAAACATGGATCAGATGGAACTGCTTAGCCATTGAGCAATGATTCAACCATGGATGATGGGTACATGGGAGTCCAGATGTGAGTTCAGGTCAGGTGTGTGGTCCTGATGAGAGCAGGTCTGTCCATCAGGACAGGTGTGTTTTCCTGTTTTATCAGCAGTCATTGATGTGGATACATGTCAGGGTTAGGCACAAGGTGTTGATGTACAGGTAATGAATGGAGAGGAGCAGCAGGAGGTAGTAGGATGGTGAGGAGAGAGCAGAGGACACAGGTCTGTCCATGAGGTCAGGCGCAGCAGGTGTTGTCTGTTGAAAGAAACACAAACAATTAACATGTGAAGTTAAAGCACGGTCATGACCTGCAATAAAAACATAAAACACACAACAGAAAACAAGTTCAACTCACTGTTAGGCACAAGGTGTTGACGCACAGGTGATGGAAGGAGAGGAGCTGCAAGAGGCAGGAGGAGAGGACACAGGTCTGTCCATAAAGTCAGGTGCAGCAGGTGTAGTCTGTTGAAAGAGACACAAACATGAACATGTGAAGTTAAAGCAGGGTCATGACCTGCAATAAAAACATAAAACACAGACAGAAAACAAGTTCAACTCACTGTTAGGCACAAGGTGTTGACGCACAGGTGATGGAAGGAGAGGAGCTGCAGGAGGATGGTGAGGAGAGAGAGCAGAGGACACAGGTCTGTCCATGAGGTCAGGTGTAGCAGGTGTTGTCTGTTGAAAGAAACACAAACAATTAACATGTGAAGTTAAAGCACGGTCATGACCTGCAATAAAAACATAAAACACAGACAGAAAACAAGTTCAACTCACTGTTAGGCACAAGGTGTTGACGCACAGGTGATGGAAGGAAAGGAGCTGCAGGAGGCAGGAGGAGAGGACACAGGTCTGTCCATGAGGTCAGGCGCAGCAGGTGTTGTCTGTTGAAAGAAACACAAACAATTAACATGTGAAGTTAAAGCACGGTCATGACCTGCAATAAAAACATAAAACACAGACAGAAAACAAGTTCAACTCACTGTTAGGCACAAGGTGTTGACGCACAGGTGATGGAAGGAAAGGAGCTGCAGGAGGCAGGAGGAGAGGACACAGGTCTGTCCATGAGGTCAAGCGCAGCAGGTGTTGTCTGTTGAAAGAAACACAAACAATTAACATGTGAAGTTAAAGCACGGTCATGACCTGCAATAAAAACATAAAATACAGACAGAAAACAAGTTAAACTCACTGTTACGCACAAGGTGTTGACGCACAGGTGATGGAAGGAGAGGAGCTGCAGGAGGAAGGAGGAGAGGACACAGGTCTGTCCATGAGGTCAGGTGTAGTAGGTGTTGTCTGTTGAAAGAGACACAAACAATTAACATGTGAAGTTAAAGCACGGTCATGACCTGCAATAAAAACAAAACACAGACAGAAAACAAGTTCAACTCACCGTTAGGCACAAGGTGTTGACGCACAGATGATGGAAGGAGAGGAGCTGCAGGAGGCAGGAGGAGAGGACACAGGTCTGTCCATGAGGTCAGGCGTAGCAGGTGTTGTCTGTTGAAAGAAACACAAACAATTAACATGTGAAGTTAAAGCATGGTCATGACCTGCAATAAAAACATAAAACACAGACAGAAAACAAGTTCAACTCACTGTTAGGCACAAGGTGTTGACGCACAGGTGATGGAAGGAAAGGAGCTGCAGGAGGCAGGAGGAGAGGACACAGGTCTGTCCATGAGGTCAGGCGCAGCAGGTGTTGTCTGTTGAAAGAAACACAAACAATTAACATGTGAAGTTAAAGCACGGTCATGACCTGCAATAAAAACATAAAACACAGACAGAAAACAAGTTCAACTCACTGTTAGGCACAAGGTGTTGACGCACAGGTGATGGAAGGAAAGGAGCTGCAGGAGGCAGGAGGAGAGGACACAGGTCTGTCCATGAGGTCAAGCGCAGCAGGTGTTGTCTGTTGAAAGAAACACAAACAATTAACATGTGAAGTTAAAGCACGGTCATGACCTGCAATAAAAACATAAAATACAGACAGAAAACAAGTTAAACTCACTGTTACGCACAAGGTGTTGACGCACAGGTGATGGAAGGAGAGGAGCTGCAGGAGGAAGGAGGAGAGGACACAGGTCTGTCCATGAGGTCAGGTGTAGTAGGTGTTGTCTGTTGAAAGAGACACAAACAATTAACATGTGAAGTTAAAGCACGGTCATGACCTGCAATAAAAACAAAACACAGACAGAAAACAAGTTCAACTCACCGTTAGGCACAAGGTGTTGACGCACAGATGATGGAAGGAGAGGAGCTGCAGGAGGCAGGAGGAGAGGACACAGGTCTGTCCATGAGGTCAGGCGTAGCAGGTGTTGTCTGTTGAAAGAAACACAAACAATTAACATGTGAAGTTAAAGCATGGTCATGACCTGCAATAAAAACATAAAACACAGACAGAAAACAAGTTCAACTCACTGTTAGGCACAAGGTGTTGACGCACAGGTGATGGAAGGAAAGGAGCTGCAGGAGGCAGGAGGAGAGGACACAGGTCTGTCCATGAGGTCAGGCGCAGCAGGTGTTGTCTGTTGAAAGAAACACAAACAATTAACATGTGAAGTTAAAGCACGGTCATGACCTGCAATAAAAACATAAAATACAGACAGAAAACAAGTTAAACTCACTGTTACGCACAAGGTGTTGATGCACAGGTGATGGAAGGAGAGGAGCTGCAGGAGGAAGGAGGAGAGGACACAGGTCTGTCCATGAGGTCAGGTGTAGTAGGTGTTGTCTGTTGAAAGAGACACAAACAATTAACATGTGAAGTCAAAGGTTCACTATGTAATTTCTGCAGGACGCTGGGACTTAGAAATATTTTCATCAGGTAAAAGCATTCTGCCCCCCCCCTCAGAGCCATATATGACTCTGAGGAGGAGCCACAGTCCATTCTCTGTTGAACTTGAGTTCTGCAGCTCCGCCCCCTGCTGTGTGTCCACTCGGAGCACTTCAATATTCTGTGATTATATGTTAATAAAATGTTTTAAAAATATAATAAAACCATGGAGCACTTGTCCAACAACACAAAAACCAGCAGAAATCAGCAAAGCTTCACGCAGCAACGTTGGACATGATTTAATTTGCTCGTGACTTCCTCATGTCTGTCAGTCGATGTCTGGTATGTCTGGAATGTTCCGCCCCCAATACATGTCCTATGGCAGACGCTGCGAAGTTCTGTGATTATATGTTAATATAACGTTCTAAAAAATATAATAAAAACATGAATCACTCGTCCAACAACACAAAAACACCCTGAAATCAGCAGAGCTTCACTAGCCACTTTGGACATGAATTAATTCGCTCGTGAGTCGTGACAAATCAATTTCCTCATTCCTGTGAGTGAAGGATGAAGCGATCACTTGACTTTTGGCAAAAAAACAAAATAAAAGTCCAGCTCTGGGATGAAGAAGGGATATTTAATACATTTGTGTCACATACAAATCAGTCCTGCATCGCTTTGCAATCCTTTGAATGAGAATGTGCGCGGCGCTGAGGCTGGGACAGGCGGGGGCGTGGGTTGGGGCGTGACAAACAACTCTGTTTTTATTGGCTGGTCATTGTCCGGGTCACTCTGTGTTTTTAGTGTTTTTATAAATGCTGATAGAGAAGCAAGGGGACTATAGTTTTTTTCAGAGATTACTTTGTCTAACATCAGTCTGTCAGTAGATAGTGACAGAGTGAAGAAATATGTTAAAAATATATTGTTTGAAAAGTTACAGACTACATTACAAAGTTACATAGTGCAGCTTTAAAGCTGGGGTATGTAAGATTGTAATGTAGTCTGTAACTTTTCAAACAATATATTTTTAACATATTTCTTCACTCTGTCACTATCTACTGACAAACTGATGTTAGACAAAGTAATCTCTGAAAAAAACTATAGTCCCCTTGCTTCTCTATCAGCATTTATAAAAACACTAAAAACACAGAGTGACCAGGACAATGACAGCCAATAAAAACAGAGTTTGTAACCAGCCAATTAAAAACAGAGCTTGAATTTGAATCAGCCAATAAAAACAGAGCTTGAATTTGAATCAGCCAATAAAAACAGAGCTTGAATTTGAATCTCTGCAGAGCCTCCCCCTCAGAGCCATATATGGCTCTGAGGGGAGGGAGCAGAATGATTTCACCTGCTGGAAATTTTTCTAAGTCCCAGGGTACTGCAGAAACTACAGAGTATAGCTTTAAAGGGACTGTGTTACATGTTCATGAATCTGAATCCATCCTATAAAAAGGAGTATGAAAAAGCCTTCAGGTTGGAAGAGGATAAATTTAAAATACCAAGGTGGTGTAAGGAAAAGTCCAAGTTGGTGTGGCAACGTGAGGAGAGGCCCAAGCTGGTGTGAAGAGAGACCTGCAGTGGCGTAGCTGGAGGCCAGAGGTGGCATGAGGAGAGACGTATGGTGGCGTGAGGAAAGGTCTGAGGTGCTATGAGGAGAGACTTGTAGCGGAGTGAAGGGAGGCCTGAGGTGGTGTAAGGAGAAGCCAAAGGTGGTGAAGAGAGGCCCAAAGTGGTGTGAGTAGAGGCAAACAGAGTTGCTGCAGATGTCGAGGCCCAAGTTGAAGTAACCACGCCAAATGAGATAAGTGAGACCAGTGACGGGACCTGCCAGCTTGGACGATGTTAAGCCGGGATTGTGCGAGTCATGCCGAGCAGGCTTGGGAAGGGAGGGTACTGTAGCAATGAAAAACATGGAGATGAAAAAATCTCTGAACTTCATGTCTTCTGAACTAACTAGGTTTGCTTCTCAGCAGGAACGATTGATTGAAAATACATGAAATGACAAAAGAAATAAAGGTAGTCCCCGACTTACGAGCGAGTTCCGTTCCTGCGAGGTGCTCGTAACACGAAAATTCGTAAGTTGGAACACAAAGCATGTGTTCTCGTAAGTCCGGATTTTCGCTCGTAAGTTGGAACATTTATGCTAGCGCCACTACGAACACTCATTTTTCATCAAAAACATTCATATTAGTTCATAAACATGGTCGGAAACGTGTTTCCAAACGGTTAGCTAACACACTTTCATCTAAAAACACAAAAAAGTGCTGTATTTTTTACAAATTTACTTCTCTTTCGCCAGCTCGTAAGTCCGGGCGCTTGTAGGTCAGAGCGCTCGTAAGTCGAGGACTACCTGTAGTTGAATCGAAGCAAAGAGTTGATCATTTGAAACAATATGAAAGAAGATATGATTTAGTTATAACTGGACCAAAAACAAAGCAGAGATCATATGGATGGGTTGCTTCAGGTGCGAAGACAAGAGGACAGTCCACAAGAGGAACTGACAACACAAGCCCTATGCAATATTGAAGAGGTTAGACTCATTGCTTTGTAATATTTAGCTTCAAACATTATTTTTACCACATCTGTTTCATTATGGATTTAATATCTTAGTGAACCTTAAGTTAACCCTAGTCACGCCATCTCTGAGGGAGAGCCCATCAACCCTTTGGACACTGTTCTATGTGACCAAATGTTCTGCATGTTTTAGTTGTATCCTTGTTTAAAACAATTAAATTACCTACCGTAAAAACCAGTGTATAATACGCTGTATTTTTGCTCATTTGAATGTCACCAAAGAGTATTATTTATGGATTTTTTCCCCATATTTTTAGACCCATTTTTCGCTCTGATTCTTCGTTTTTCATTTTTGGCAAAAATGGTGCAGTACCAGTTTCGGCCGCTATACGGGCGCTGTAGGCAGCAGCCAGCAGAGGACTCATGCCTCATCCTCACCAAACGCATCAAAATGCTCCCAATGCTCTGTGTTTGCTGCTTGTCAACAGATGTCTGTCCCCACCGAACATGTCTGCAGAAGCGCAGTGGGAGGAGCGTGTGGCTCCCTTCCCGGTCAGATCCGTGTTGTTTTTATGTACACTGGGCAGATAAAATCAGCTTCACGTAACACTTGAGTGGGTTTTCTACGAGCCAAACTGCAACTCCAAAAGTCTTTGTTGAGATTAAAACGTTTTTTTTTATGTTTGGGGTGATGTACGCTCGAGTGGACAGTGCAAATTTAAAAATGCCAGGTTTTCCTACCGGAGGCTGGTTTCGTCCACAGAAAGTCCCGTCGTCGTTGTGTCATCACAATAGCAGTCTCTCCCGAGTGGTTGCTGCGACGCTACGAGCAGCAGAAGCAAGAATATTCTGGCTTCCTGCTGCTCGGCTGCCGGGTGCTGCTACGCTGCTTGAAATGCTGAAGACGCGCCGCGTCACGCCCCGCTGCTCCAAGATGCGCAGCCACATAGACTTTCAATGTAAAGTGTCTGCTTCGGCTCCGCGAAAAGCGTTTGGTGAGGATTCAGCATCAGAGAGTGAAGAGGAAGAGGGCCACTTCCAGACGTTTCTAGCTCATGTGTCCGAAAACAGCCTCCTCTGGTCGGACTGACTCTGTCGCTGCCCGCCCCTTGCTCTGGGTGTACCGATAGCTGCATTTAGCTTAGCTGTGAGGTTCGCTGTTTTTGTTTGCAAGATACCACTCATAAACCACACCGCAGATTTTTAAATCCAGCTGATTTCACATTTGGTTCAGCTCAGGAGCCCGTCTGCTATAGTCAGGTAAGAAATATATTTTTTAAGCGTTTATTTAGCTAAATTTAAAGAAACAAAGCGTCCGGTCCGAGCCGCCTGCCTAAAATTAGGCGAAGTTTTTTTTAAAAATCCAGCTGATTTGAACATTTCGTTAAGTTCAGGAGCACGTCTGCTATAAAGTCAGCTAAGAAATATATTTTTCTCGCAAAGAAATAATTGTTTTTACCTTGTTTCCTTGTAGGGGTGAACGATTAATCGCATTTGCGATTATCTCGCGATATGTTAAAACGCGATTCTCTAATCGCACGGGCTGCGATTTGACTGGTCACGTGACTTGGTAGTGAACCGCTCTGGCCGCGCGCAGCTCTGAATGGAGCAAGGAGGAGACTGCGCTCCAACACTGTTGCTTCAGGCTCGACAGAAGTCATAAAAGTTATAAATTCAGGTAAGTTAGCTTGTGTAAACGTGAATCTGATCTTAGAGGCTGAAACACCGAGACCGCGAGCTGGTCACGTGACTTAGTAGTGGCCGCGCCGAGCAGCAGGAGCTCAGCTGAGCGAGCAAAACAGAGCAGGGCGGAGGAGGAGACTGTGCTCCAACACTGTTGCTTCAGGCTCGACAGAAGTCATAAAAGTTATAAATTCAGGTAAGTTAGCTCATTTAAACGTGTATCTGAGCTTAGACGCTGAGACACCGAGACTGAGCGCGAGCTAGTCATGTGACCGCCGGGTCTGTTTTGACGGTGCCCGGTTAGCAGCTAGCTCAGCAAGCTAACGTTCTGCGTGAAAAAGCGCATTAATTATCTGATAAAAAAAAAACAGTTGTGTCGTTAGTGATATGAATTAATACAGAACCAGTAAAAATAATCACATTTTAAATCGCAATCGCAATTTATAGAAAAATAATCGCAATTAATAATAATAATGTGTTTGTCTGTCATCTGCGTATGTTCCCCATACACGGACGAAATTCGTCTCTGCATTTAACCCAACCACCCCAGGTGGTGCAGTGAGCAGCCAGAGGGCGCTCGGGGAGCTGGAGAATTAGGTGTGCACTCATAGACACCCCAAGATGTGTAGTGGCCGGGACGCGAACCCGCGTCCTTCGGGTCCCAAGTCAAACGCCCTAACCACTACACCATCTTAGATTATTTTCCAAAATCGTTCAGCCCTATTTCCTTGTGAAGTTCTTTGTACTCGCTCGCTTCTGTCGCCGCCATCTTAATCAGGGCAAATGAGGCGCTGACGCGTCGCGATGACGCGTATTAAACACTGAAGCATATTATGTACAATTTTTTCTTGTTTATGGTTAATAATTGGACAAAGCGTATTAAACACCGGTGCGTATTTTACAACGGCGAATACGGTACTCAGATTAGAATGTCATCAAGTTTAGACTTCAGATGGTTTCTTGTATAATGAGCATCAAAAATCAGTAATTTGCGCAAAAAATCTGTATTAATCACACGTGGGTAGGGTGGAGGTGCAAGCGGACCGCAGCTTTACCGGGGGGGGTAAGGGGGGAGACGCTCTTTTAAAGACGTGTTTGTTTGACTTTTTTTTTTCTAAAATCACAGACTTCTCTGAGTCAGCTTCAGGTGCTTGTAGTTAATCATAATATAATCTTCTAAATTTAACCAGGTGTTTCAGGATAAACTTGGTTAAAAAAAAAACAGTAAAAATAAATAATTTTTTTTCTGTGCAGAGAACTTCCTCTGCTATAATTTTTTCACATAAACATATTAAAGCTTTCAATTGAAAACACTAAAATTACAGAAAAGATGTTTAAAAACCTCTTTCCTCAAAAAGTCTTCAGTCCTAAGAACACTAAACTAACTTTTAATAAGGTCATGTACACAGTTTAATTTACATCTAACACCCCAACGCCCCCCCCCCCACACACACACACACACACACACGAGAGGTCACCACACCACCACGGTTAAAGGTTCAGTATGCAGTTTCTGTAGAACTGCAGCACTTAGAAATATTTTCAACAGGCAAAGCATTCTGATCCCTCCCCCTCAGAGCCATATGTGGCTCTGCCCCCTTGTGGTCTGTTGAATTTCAAATTCAAGCTCTGTTTTTATTGGCTGATTCAAATTCAAGCTCTGTTTTTATTGGCTGGTTACAAACTCTGTTTTTATTGGCTGGAAAATGGCGGGTCACCTTTTCTTTTTAGAAATGCTTATTTACCACCTGGAGAAGCAAGGGGACAATATTTTTTTTAATTTTTTTTCAGAGATTACCTGGCTAACATCAGTCTGTCAGGAGGTAGTGACAGAGTGAAGAAATATGTTCATAAAAAAAGCTACATACTGAAGCTTTAAAAGAAATCCTAGGGGAAACCCTGTATCATTTTAGTGTTTTCAACTGAGCTTTCATATATATACTGTACAGTGTATATTTTTTTAATTATAGCAAAGGACGGTCTCTGCACAGAAAAAAATATATACTGTTTGTTTGTTTTTTTACCAAGGTTTCTACACTAAAATTATTGTGTGATTTTGAAGCGGGCGCTGTACCGGTCTGTCGTGGTGAAGAGAGAGCTGAGTCGAAAAGCAAAGCTCTCAATTTACCGATCGATCTACGTTCCCACCCTCATCTATGGTCATGAGCTTTGGGTTGTGACCGAAAGAACGAGATCTCGGATACAAGCGGCTGAAATGAGTTTTCTCCACAGGGTGTCTGGACTCTCCCTAGAGATAGGGTGAGAAGCTCAGTCATCCGGGAGGGACTCAGAGTAGAGCCGCTGCTTCTCCACATCGAGAGGAGCCAGTTGAGGTGGCTCGGGCATCTGGTTAGGATGCCTCCTGGACGCCTCCCTGGGGAGGTGTTCCGGGCATGTCCCACCGGGAGGAGACCCAGAGGAAGACCCAGGACACGCTGGAGGGACTATGTTTCTCGGCTGGCCTGGGAACGCCTTGGGATTCCCCCAGAGGAGCTGCTCCAAGTGGCTGGGGAGAGGGAAGTCTGGGCCTCCCTACTTAGGCTGCTACCCCCGCGACCCGACCCCGGATAAGCGGACGAAAATGGATTGATGGATGGATGTTAGAAAAGTTACAGACTGCATTACAAAGTTACATAGTGCAGCTTTAAATGTGACAATTGACATGTAAAATAAATAAATTATATACACATACAAACACACCGCATTACCATTGTAAATTTCATTTTAAATTATTGGTACAGAATACTTATATTAGCTACTAACTTATGAAGCAAATATGGCTCACCTTATGTATCAATGATGGTTGGGTCCAGGGTCCAGGCCTGAGGGAAGAGAGGTGATGTTAACTCAATGTTCTTACAAACATTAATCACTTCACAATTATACTGTATATTTTTTTGTAAAAGGCAGCCGATGGAGTTGTTTTTTCATAAAGAGCTGAACTTTTTGACTGAAGTGTTGACGTGATTGATGTAGCCACGCTCAGTAACTAAAGCCTGCGCATAAACAACATTCAGACTAAGATCCAGATCTTTAAAAACTCATAGTTTATGTTATTGCTCTGGACCGATCTAAATCACCTGATGAAGTACAGTAGTTTTAATGCAGCTGTTGGTGTAGCGCAGTTTCAGTAACAGCTGCTGTTTCTTCGTTCACGTTCGGGTGACGTCGTTTCCAGCGCGTTCACGTTAGACATGTTGATGCAGATCCAGTCTTGTGAAAACACGTCCACACAGCTTTGGATGTGCGCTCGTCAAAAAAGCCATTACGTTTCCAAACAGGAGACAGTACACGACATGCTAACGGCTAAATGCTGCGCGTGCTGCGCGTGCCACGCGATAATAGCTCCGTGCTGAAACGCGGCCAGGAAATTTAGTTCCGCGGTGCATATATTCTCCCGTTAATAACGTTCAATGAGTGAAAAAACAACCAAAACGGTACGCAGGTGGACCAAACCGAACGTGCTTGTTCCGAAACGGTCCGGTACACCCACTTGTTTGTTTTTTTTCCCCTCGCGACTCGCGCGCGGCGCCACTGGAGTTTCAGGCTAGGACCTAGCATTAGCCTAATAGCAACGAAGCATTCTGCTATATGGAGGCATTGATTACAAAATAACCACCACCCCAGGAAAAAAACACCACCACCACCACACAAGCTGAAAATGTTATCAGACTACATGCACCGCTGATTCCCCCCCTCCAACAGAGATTTAGGCGACAGGACAAGTGTGACTAGGACCTAGCCTAGCATAGTAGCAGTAACGTAGCACTCTGCGCTCACACCGCGGGACTATTAACAATGTATATAACTAGAAAACTAACTCGTGCGTTTTAAAAGATAACTGCCATAGTAAATAACTTACTCTTCAATTTGAACGTTGTCCTCACGATGATGCGGGAGAAAAATGGCTGCCGGTTGCATGTGCTCGGCTCTGTGAAAATTTACGTCATGACGTCAGACGCAGGATGGCACAGCCGCAAGAAACTAACTGTTTCACTTGGGCGCACAGTGAAATATTTACTTCTGATAAATCTGTAGGACTTCTAAGTTAATTGAGCCCATGAAAGTACATTGTTTTGACTAAATCAAAAGAATTAGGTCAGATCAATGTTAATAAATCCACAACGAGAACTACAGCCCAAATACTCTTCTTAGAGTGTGGAAGGATCCATTATCACTCCCAGATTTGTGACTTTTTGTTTTTCGGACAGGGGTAGAGCAGACAGGTCAATGCAGTGGTTTGAGGTTGTGTCATTGGGAAGGAACAATATGGCTTCAGACTTCTTATCATTGAAGCTTAAGAAATTTAAAGCCATCCAGTCCCTGATGTCAGCCAGGCAGTCGAGCAGAGGTTGAATAGAGCCTGTACCATTTTGTCTTAGGGGGAAGTAAATTTGACAGTCATCAGCGTAGAAGTGGAAAGGTATATTGTGTTTCCGGAAAATAGCACCGAGTGGCAGCAGGTATAAGGAGAACAAGAGAGGACCCAGGATGGACCCCTGCGGAACCCCCCATTTAAGAGCCGCCACTGCAGAAGTAAAATCATTGATGGACACACAAAAAGACCTGTCAGAGAGGTAGGATCTGAACCAGTTTAGGGCTGATCCTGAGATGCCCACCCACTGCTCCAACCTAGCAATGAGGATCTCATGGTCGATGGTGTCGAAAGCGGATGTGAGGTCCAATAGGACAAGCAGCACAGAGTCACCAGTATCTGTGGATAGGAAGATGTCGTTAAAAACCTTCAGTAGGGCAGTCTCAGTGCTGTGGAGGGATTTGAAGCCAGACTGGAATAGCTCGGGGATAGCGTGATCCTCCAGGAAGCACTTTAGTTGGGACTCAACTATTTTCTCTAGAAGTTTAGAAACAAATGGGAGTCTGGAGACAGGCCTGAAATTGGATAATACTGACGGGTCGAGGTTTGGTTTTTTCAGGAGGGGTTGAACAGCAGCATGTTTTAATGATTTTGGCACCACACCCGAGGATAGACTGCTATTTACAATCGAGAGAATGGAGGGACCTAGAGTGTGAAAAACCTCCTTTAGTAGCCGAGGGGGGACCACATCGAAGGGGGAGCCAGATGGTTTCAGGTTGCACATGACCTGCTCTAGAGAGGACAGAGAGACTGGTTCAAAATGGTCACAAACAGCAACAGATTGAGGTGGGATGGATGGATCGTGAGATGGAGGAGAAATGAGAGCCCTGGTGGTTGCGATTTTATCTAAAAAGAAATGTTGGAAGTTCTCGCACAGCTCAGTCGAGGCTTCCATGGGTGATTGTTCAGTGAGGTGGAGAACAGAGTTTAGGGTGGAGAACAGAACTCGAGGGTTACGAGAGTTTGCAGCAATGATATCAGAGAAGTATTGTGATTTAGCAGTTTTCACTGCTTTCTGATATCGGCGCCAGCTCTCTTTTACCATCTGAAAAGAGACCTGCAGTCTGTCTTTTTTCCATTTCCTCTCC
This sequence comes from Garcialebias charrua, assembly GCA_038048925.1. NCBI lineage: Eukaryota > Metazoa > Chordata > Actinopteri > Cyprinodontiformes > Rivulidae > Garcialebias > Garcialebias charrua. The sequence goes on from JBBPBX010072287.1 coordinate 14,507, forward strand.
GCCTTTCGGCATTGCTGCCTGGCAGCTCTGGTCGTGTCATTCAGCCACGGTTCGGCCCTGAGTTTTGGTCTTCTAGGTTTAATAGGAGCCACTTGATCCAAAGCCTTTAAACAAACAGAGTCAAACTGGTTTGTCAGCTCCTCAGTGCTGGAGAGGAACAATGGGGGCTGAATTAACATGTCATTGTTGTAAACCTCAGTGAAACGTGTAGCAGTTAAATGGTTAACATTCCTACCTTTACGTGCAGAAATGCATGTTTTAGGGGTTACATGGGGGATGGTGAACTGAAAATTGACTGGCCTATGATCCGAGAAAACACTGTCACCTATTTCAAGGTTTGAAACGGTCACATCACATTTCAGCGAAGAAATCAGAAAACTCGCTGATGAAGTTCTTGGAACGAGGCGGCCGGTAGACAAGAGCACATAACAGGTGAATTGCCTAGTTCAAAAACAGTCAGCTCAAAGCTAGAGCAGGAGACTGGAATGGAGAGTTGTTTACAGTCAAAAGTTGATTTGAATATTGTTAATAATCCACCACCACGACCTAATGGTCGCGGGTCGTTAAAAAACAAACAGTTTGGTGGTATTATTTCCGTCAGCGCACTGGACTCACCCGGCGACATCCACGACTCTGTGATGCAGAAAAAGTCCAAGTCGTGATCTTCAAAGTAATCCCTGAGGATGAACGTTTTGTTGCAAACAGATCGGGCGTTGACAACACAGAACTTGATGTTATCTGAGCTAGCAGATGTGCTAGCAGCTGATGAGCTAGCAGCTGGTGGGGGAGCGCGCGTCCGCGGCTCGCTTCCCACAGAGAGCTGCTCCGGCCGCAGATCCCCGTTGTTTTCCTGGTCCGTGCACGCGGGACTGGCGGAACTGGCGATGAGAATCGAGACCATCAGCTGAAGACAGCGAGGTAGAACGCCGGGCTCTGAGCTTCACCAGCCGGCCAGCTCGAGAGCCGCGTTTCTTCCTCCGAGTCGATCGATTTCTCAGTGCAGGCTGGTGAGAAGAGCATCGGAGGTAAACGGGCAGCTCGTCCCCGAGCAGCGGGGGTAGAGGGGGGTCTACCCGAGGTACGCTCATACTGGCCCAAATCAGCGACATCCGCGTCAGCAAAACGTAAATCCAGAAGCTGCTTCCGATCATAAACCAGAAGTGTACTTATGTCTCCAATGAAGATTGAACAAAACACAAAAATTCCAAACACCCACAGGAGAGGTGGATACGCAGCCATGCTTATGGGCGCCATCTTGGAAAATGACGACTGTTAACAGACTATATCCTGTCAGCGCCGGATGTGGTCCATGACAAAAAAGCGTCCCCCTCAGTCTCTTGGTGTTTGCTCTCTCTCTAGCAGTTAGCAGCCCGTGTGTTACTCTGCAACCTTATTGCTTGTTTTCGAAAAGTCAGACGAAGACTTTTTAACATGGAGGGTGAACTTGTGGATGTTTCTCAGCGGCCTACGCGACGCGTCTGGATTTAAAAAAAGAAGTTCGCCACATTAGCACTCTTCAAAATGGCGTCCGCGACGGCCACAGAAGCCAGGATTTTACAACAAAACACGGTAAAACAATTATTTCTTTTCTGAGAAAAAATACATTTCATAGCTGACGTAGCACAAGTTTTTCTGAGCTTGAGAGTTTCATGAAATGGTCAAATCTGATGGATTTAAAAAAGTAGTTCACCATTAGCACTCTTCAAAATGGCGTCTGCGACGGCCACAGAAATTAAGAACATAAAATAGCTGACAGGGCAGCAAACTTACATACTCAGGAAATCACAAGGAACTCAGGAGACAGAGGCAACAGGAGACAATGCCAGGACAACGATAAACACAGAGATACAGACTTATTTTTGATTTGATTTGATGTTTATTCATTCATTTTAAAAGAACAATACAAAACAGTTTCATCAGATACAAGAATACAAGTAGGATAAAATGAAAGGAGCAGAAAGAAGATGATATCTTATTATTATATCTGCCCCTTATTTCACAGTTTGTTCAACCAATGATAACCTTCAAACTACATCACAAAATGAATAACTCTACTTAATTTTTCTAATACACAAACTACATCACAAAATGAATAACTCTACTAAATTTTTCTAACTGTAATACACAAACACACTAAGCTACATCATAAGTACAACATAAGTACACAAACACACTAAGCTACATCATATATAGTTTTTGAGCAAGTCCTTTTTGACCTTTTTCTTAAATGTATACATTGATTTTGCATTTTTAACATCACTCTCCAGAACATTCCACAATCCAACTCCCTGAATTGAGGTAGACCGTCCCTTTAAGCTGGTTCTGAATTGTGGTTTGATGAATATCTCTGTCCCTTTGAGATTGTAATAACTTTGTCTTTTTATAAAATGTCTTTGGATATTTAAAGGTAATGTGTTATTATGAGCCCTATACATAACTGATAAAATACTATATTCTACCAATTCCTGGAATTTCAATAAATTTAGCTGAAGAAACAAGGTGTTTGATGGGTGACTGAAATGTTTTCTGGTGATTACTCTTACAGCTCTCTTTTGTAAAATAAAAACAGGCTTTGTAATTGTTTTGCACGCTTTTCCCCAAACCTCAATACAATAGATTAAATGTGGAACAATGATTGTGTTATACAACATATACAGAGCTTTATCAATTAAAAAATCCCTGACTTTATATACAGGTACATGAACACACAGCATGACAATCACAAACACCTGGACAACAAAATGGAGGAGATAAGCAAGACAATTAACAGAGAGACCAGGGAGTGTAGGGATGGGGACCCACCACCTGAGAGCAACATGCTTACAACTGTTATCTTGAAGTTCTAGGGTGTAGAGAGCCACAGAAACGGTTATGGTAGGCCGGATTTGGCCCACGGGCCTTGAGTTTGACACATGCGATCTAGTGGTACTAAAAGTAACAAAAGAAGAAAAAAAAAAACAGCCAAATATGTCAGCAGTTTAGCTAACAGACTTTGGAATGGGTACATTTTGTCCTTGTCAAACCTGTTGAAGAGAACCAAACTAAATACTCTGAAACTCAAACAACTTACTGTATAACAGTTCATGCACCGCTAGTTGGCAGTGTAGTGCAAATATTGCATAACTTGCTGCTACCAATTGTTGAATTTAATTAGCGGATTAGAATTAGCTTCCCCTAATTTTCATAAGACATTAGTGCTTTTGAAATTGCGGACCTAAATAAATAAATTAGTGCTTTAGAAATAGCGGAACTAATTTTTGGATTAACATTGCCCACCACTGCTTCTGAGGATCTGGCGTCTCTTTTCCGATGGTTTATTGTAGTCTAGCCACACAGTAGAATACAGCTTTACCTCTGTTGGCTGTCAACAAAGTGAAATTAGCTCACATCCAGTGTTTTGGGTGCTCTGTTCAAGTTCACATTTCCAGTCACATTCTTCTTAATTCCTCATCTGTAGGTAGGAGATGGAAATTCGCTCTCTTTTCACAGGAACACTTTTTGTTTTGGGTCCATGTTCAAACTCTGTTGATGTAGATTTAGTTTGGTATGGTTGTTCTGCAGTCTTGAACACAACAACAGGTACCTGAACTCAGCA
>JBBPBX010072288.1:0-18100 GCA_038048925.1 Garcialebias charrua
TAAAACATTGAATTTTATTTCAAATAACTCCAACAGGATACATTTCGTATATGAACATGTTGTGATCACACTAGATTTTTTTGAAAAATATCAGCTATGTGGTTTTTGATAGAATTGATAATATGTGATACAAAGTCTTTATTGTGTTCTTCTTCTAGTGGTGGCTAGTACTGTAGTAAATAGCTTGAGGAACACTACTGCCACCATGTGGTAAGACGAGTAGGATTCTGGACCCCGCCCACAGAAGGGGTACAAAAAAGCTGTGGAAACAGAACATAGATGTGACCCGACCCGAACTGAGCCGACCTGAGCCGATCCAACCCGAGCCGAGCCGAGCCTTTGTCTCCTGCTTGGATGGGACTTTTTCAATTCAATAATTTAAAAAAAAAATTGAACTTTGTTTTTGGGATGTCTACTGTTAGGGTGTACTGTTAGGGTTTGTTATTGGTTATTTTTGTTTTTTGGTATGTTGATTTATTTTCTGTTATTTGTGAGATGTGTCTGGTCTAACAGCATCAGCATTGAGTTCTGTATGGTCTAATGCAGGGGATGTGCAGCAGGTTAGGCTTATTAAAGATGGGAATGGGAATGTTCTAACAAGTGAGGAGAGTGTGATGGGAAGATGGAAGGATTACTTTGAGGAGCTAATGAATGAAGAGAATGAAAGAGAAAGAAGAGTGGAGGTAATAGAAACTGTGGACCAGGAAGTGGGAAAGATTAGTGAGGGTGAAGTCCGGAAAGCTCTGAAAAGAATGAAGAAGGGGAAGGCAGTAGGACCTGATGACATACCAGTGGAGGTTTGGAAATGTCTTGGAGAGATGGCAGTGAGGTTTTTGACTCAAATATTTAATGGAATATTTGAGGGTGAGAAAATGCCTGAAGAATGGAGAAGAAGTGTGCTGGTTCCCATTTTTAAGAACAAGGGTGATGTACAGAGTTGTAGCAACTACAGGGGAATTAAGTTGATGAGCCACACAATGAAGATCTGGGAGAGAGTTGTGGAAGCAAGACTTAGACAAGAGGTGACTATCTGTGAGCAGCAGTATGGTTTCATGCCAAGAAAGAGCACCACAGATGCCATCTTTGCTTTGAGGATGTTGATAGAGAAGTACAGAGAGGGTCAGAAAGAACTCCATTGTGTGTTTGTGGATTTAGAAAAAGCATATGACAGGGTGCCAAGAGAAGAGGTGTGGTATTGCATGAGGAAATCTGGAGTGGCAGAAAAGTATGTTAGACTGGTACAGGACATGTATGAGGACAGCAGGACATGTATGAAGACAGCAGGACATGTATGAAGACAGCAGGACATGTATGAAGACAGCAGGACATGTATGAGGACAGCAGGACATGTATGAAGACAGCAGGACATGTATGAAGACAGCAGGACATGTATGAGGACAGCAGGACAGTGGTGAGATGTGCTGTAGGAGTGACAGATAGCTTCAAGGTGGAGGTGGGATTGCATCAAGGATCGGCTCTGAGCCCCTTCTTGTTTGCTCTGGTGATGGACCGACTAACAGATGAGGTCAGGCAGGAATCCCCATGGACTATGATGTTTGCAGATGACATTGTGATATGTGGTGAGAACAGGGAACAAGTGGAAGAGAACTTGGAGAGGTGGAGGTATGCACTTGAAAGAAGAGGAATGAAAGTCAGTCGTAGTAAGACAGAGTACATGTGTGTGAATGAGAGGGAGGCCAGTGGAACAGTGAGGCTACAAGGAGCAGAGGTCACAAAGGTGCAGGACTTCAAGTACTTGGGGTCCACTGTCCAGGAAAATGGGGAATGTGGTAAAGAGGTGAAGAAGAGAGTCCAGGCAGGATGGAGTGGATGGAGAAAAGTTTCAGGAGTGATTTGTGACAAAAAGGTGTCAGCAAAGGTCAAAGGAAAAGTTTACAAGACAGTGGTGAGACCAGCTATGTTGTATGGTCTGGAGACAGAGACATGGACAAAAAGACAGGAGAAAGAACTGGAAGTGTCAGAAATGAAGATGCTGAGGTTCTCCTTAGGAGTGACAAGGATGGATAAGATCAGGAATGAGATCATCAGAGGTACAGCACATGTTGAACAACTGGGAGATAAAGTTAGAGAGGACACACTGAGATGGTTTGGACATGTCCAGAGGAGGGACAGTGGTTTGGACATGTCCAGAGGAGGGACAGTGGTTTGGACATGTCCAGAGGAGGGACAGTGGGTATATTGGTAGAAGGATGTTAGAAATGCAGCTGCCAGGAAAAAGACAAAGAGGAGATATATGGATGCAGTTAGAGAGGACATGGAGGTAGTTGGAGTGAGGACAGACGATGCAGAGGACAGAGTGAGGTGGAGGAGGATGACTCACTGTGGCGACTCCTGAAAAGGGAAAAGCCGAAAGAAGAAAAAGAAGAAGAAGAATGGTCTAATGCAGGGGTCTGCAACCTGTGGCTCTGGGGCCACATGTGGCTCTTTGGTACCTCTGCAACGGCTCTTCAGGCTTTGACCAAAATGAAAATAAAATTGAATTTTATTTAAATTATTACCAACAATGAAAATGACTACTTTTAACAGATTTCCTGTCATTTTTAATATGGTAAATGGTAAATGGAGCTTATTTATATAGCGCTTTCCAGCCCCCTGTGAGGAGCCCCAAAGCGCTTTACAATACCAACCATCCACCCATTCATTCAGACACCGGTAGTGGTAGCCTGCCATGCAAGGCGCCATCCAGACCTACCGGGAACAACTCGGGGTTAAGTGTCTTGCCCAGGGACACAACGACACATGGTGGGCGGATGCGGGATTCGAACCTCCAACCTTCCGATCGGGGGTCGACTGCCATTACCACTGTGCCACGGCCGCCCCAATATGCACAAATACAAGGCGTAAAGCATGTGGACTACATGATGCTAGTACAGTTTGTCATCTTCCAGTCTCACAGTGTGTTCTTTCTCTCAAAACCACGAGAATGTTTGGCAATATCTTTAAGACAAGCTGCTAAGAAGGAACATGTTGAGTAACTTTCTTTTTTGCTTTATTCTTAGTGTTATCAATTTATTTTTCTTTAAAAATTTAACTGTATATCCAATAAACTAGCCTAATTTTATACTGTTTTTAACTTTATGATTTAAGTAGGATACTTAATTCTTCAACAATTATAAGAACTCACATCAGCCTGCAGAGTTTAGTGTTTAAATGTTCATAGAATTGTTCAATTATATATTTTTTTTCTTTCTTTACATAAATCTGGTATTTTCTTTTGTATTAAAATGTAAAACTATCAATACATATTAATAATAGTCGGACAGTTTTTGTTTTATATCACCCCCACTGGCCGGAAATGTCATCTCCAACAAACTTGTAGTGGCCCATGGGCCAACAGTTGACAGTTGTAGCAGGTTTTGAGGCTCCGGACATCGTAATTAGTAATCAAAGTGGCAAAAATTGCTCTTTTTATTGCAAAGGTTGCAGACCCCTGGTCTAATGACACACACAGTGTTTCCTATTTGGTGTAATGGCACCAGCATTGGGCTATGTTTGGTCCACATTTACAGATGTGTTTCTGGCTGCAGAGGAGCAGCTGTATCTGCTGATGAAGATCCAAGCTGTCAGCTCCTGGAGAACACTGATCTTCATGGTTTGGTCCTTTTGTGGGCTGAGCCTTCGCTGAGGGAGTAGAAGAGCTCTGGAAGGTTCTGACCTTCCACGATCCACCCAGAGTGGCAGAAACACGGCGCTGTCAGGGGAAAGGAGGACGAGGTTTAATTAATTCACAGTGAAGTGTTCACTCCTCTCTGTGGTGTTACATAACAAAGCTGCTGCAGATTCTCCGAGAGAGAAGAACTGACAGCAGCTCAGCCTGAAAGACCTGGACTGAGGTAGGGAACTGTACTTGAGAACGGAAGGGTTTAACCTCAATCTGCAGGACTCTGAGCTACGATCACAACAATGAAAGCTGAAGGTGATTTGAAGGACTCAGATTGTACTAAAGAACTGATTAGTTTAATTTCAGTCTTTCCAGACTCTAAACAACAAGCTGCTGCAGATTATCTAGGGACTCGGACTGAGGGTCTAACCTCCGAGCCCAAAACTTTGACCTGAGTTCTGAATTCAATGCAGAGAGATCAGCAGCCATGTAACATGTCTGGAGGAGAAGCTTCACAGCTGTGATCCATGAAAGATTTACTGAGGCAGGAATAATTACATTTAAAGTAATCCGTTAGATTTTATATAAAACCATGAACAACCACCTCCATCTGTGGGACAAAACACAGCTTTGTAAAATGCTGCTGGGACCTGATCTAAGGTCTGGGGCAGGTAAATATTAATATAATTAATATTATATTATTTAAATCAGTGGTATAATTTACTATGGAGCTGAGCTTCAGGTTGGCTTGTTGACCTGGCAGGACCAGGTGTGGTCCCAAACGTCTGTCAATAAATACCAAGTGAGGTGTAAATGGTTAATTAATGTGTACCAGGTGTGGTGACAAATGTCTGGTCATCGTAACCAGGTATGGAGAAAAACGTCTCTAAATCAGTACCAGATGTAACAAAAGTCTGTTAATCAGTTGCAGGTGAGATTTTAAAAAATGGTAATCAGTACCAGGTGTGGTAAAAAAAAAAAAGGTATAGTAATCAGTACCAGGTTTGGAGAAAAACATCTGTAAATCAGTAACCGGTCTTGTGTAAAAGGTCTGGTAATCAGTACCAGGTATGGTAACAAAGTTCAGGTATCAGTACTTGGTGTGGTAAATGTTGCTGGCATTCCGTACCAGGTGTGTGACAAAGTTCAGGTATCAGTATTCAGTACTCAGTGTGGTAAATGTTTCTGGTAATCAGTACTCGGTGTGGTAAATGTTGTTGGTAATCAGTACCAGGTGTGTTGACAAAGTTCAGGTATCAGTACTCGGTGTGGTAAGAGTTGCTGGTAATCATTACCAGGTGTGTGACAAAGTTCAGGTACCAGTACTCGGTGTGGTAAATGTTGCTGGTAATCAGTAACAGGTGTGTGACAAAGTTCAGGTATCAGTACTCGGTGTGGTAAATGTTGCTGGCATTCCGTACCAGGTGTGTGACAAAGTTCAGGTATCAGTATTCAGTACTCAGTGTGGTAAATGTTTCTGGTAATCAGTACTCGGTGTGGTAAATGTTGTTGGTAATCAGTACCAGGTGTGTTGACAAAGTTCAGGTATCAGTACTCGGTGTGGTAAGAGTTGCTGGTAATCATTACCAGGTGTGTGACAAAGTTCAGGTACCAGTACTCGGTGTGGTAAATGTTGCTGGTAATCAGTAACAGGTGTGTGACAAAGTTCAGGTATCAGTACTCGGTGTGGTAAATGTTGCTGGTAATCAGTACCAGGTGTGTGACAAAGTTCAGGTATCAGTACTCGATGTGGTAAATGCTGGTGGTAATCAGTACCAGTTGTGTGACAAAGTTCAGGTATCAGTACTCGGTGTGGTAAATGTTTGTGGTAATCAGTACCAATTGTGTGACAAAGTTCAGGTATCAGTACTTGGTGTGGTAAATATTGCTGGTAATCAGTACCAGGTGTGTGACAAAGTTCAGGTACTAGTACTGGATGTGGTAAATGTTGTTGGTTATCAGTACAAGGTGTGTGACAAAGTTCAGGTATCAGTACTCGATGTGGTAAATGTTGGTGGTAATCAGTACCAGTTGTGTGACAAAGTTCAGGTATCAGTACTCGGTGTGGTAAATATTGCTGGTAATCAGTACCAGGTGTGTGACAAAGTTCAGGTACTAGTACTGGATGTGGTAAATGTTGTTGGTAATCAGTACAAGGTGTGTGACAAAGTTCAGGTATAAGTACTCGATGTGCTAAATGTTGGTGGTAATCAGTACCAGTTGTGTGACAAAGTTCAGGTATCAGTACTCGGTGTGGTAAATATTGCTGGTAATCAGTACCAGGTGTGTGACAAAGTTCAGGTACTAGTACTGGATGTGGTAAATGTTGTTGGTAATCAGTACAAGGTGTGTGACAAAGTTCAGGTATCAGTACTCGGTGTGGTAAATGTTGCTGGTAATCAGTACCAGGTGTGTGACAAAGTTCAGGTACCAGTACTCGGTGTGGTAAATGTTGCTGGTAATCAGTAACAGGTGCGTGACAAAGTTCAGGTACCAGTACTCGGTGTGGTAAATGTTGCTGGTAATCAGTACCCGGTGTGTGACAAAGTTCAGGTATCAGTAGTCTCATCTTACATTTGAGAATCACATTAAGCTTCTGTTTAAAACTTGCTTCTTCCATCTTCGAAACATCTCCAGACTTCGCCCATCTCTGACTTTTTCCGATGCTGAGAAACTCGTCCATGCTTTTGTCTCCTCCAGGCTCGACTACTGCAACTCCCTGTTTATTGGAATCCCTGGTAAATACCTTCAGAAGCTTCAATATATTCAAAACAGTGCAGCAAGGATTTTGTTGAGAGTTCGTAAATTTGAACATATTACACCCATTCTCCATAACCTTCATTGGCTTCCTGTCGCCTACAGAATTCAGTACAAAACTGCTCTCATTACACATCAATGCTTACACGGAACTTCACCTGACTATCTAAAGGACATTCTTGCACCATACTCATCCACCCGGTCTCTGCGGTCACAGAACAGTCATCTACTTCACATTCCGAGAACCAAATTAAGGACCATGGGAGACCGGGCTTTCAGTGTGGCTGCCCCCCGCCTGTGGAACTCTCTTCCTGACTGTCTGAGAGCCCCACAGTCTGTGGTTGACTTTAAGAGCGGCTTGAAGACCTTTCTTTTAACCGAGCATACTCTGCCTCCTCATGATTCTACTTTTGATCTTAGTTGATACTGTTATTGATTTTACTTGTTTTATTATTTGTTTTATTGACATTTAATTATGTTGCAATTTGTAGCACTTTGAGATTTTCATTAATGAAAAGTGCCTTATAAATTAAATTCATTATTATTAGTAGTAGTAGTAGTCGGTGTGGTAAATGTTGCTAGTAATCAGTACCAGGTGTGTGACAAAGTTCAGGTATCAGTACTCGGTGTGGTAAATGTTGCTGGTAATCATTACTAGGTGTGTGACAAAGTTCAGGTATCAGTACTCGTGTGGTAAATGTTGCTGGTAATCAGTACCAGGTGTGTGACAAAGTTCAGGTACCAGTACTCGGTGTGGTAAATGTTGCTGCCGGTAATCAGTACTAGGTGTGTGACAAAGTTCAGGTATCAGTACTCCTATGGTAAATGTTGGTGGTAATCAGTACCAGGTGTGTGACAAAGTTCAGGTACCAGTACTCGGTGTGGTAAATGTTGCTGCCGGTAATCAGTACTAGGTGTGTGACAAAGTTCAGGTATCAGTACTCCTATGGTAAATGTTGGTGGTAATCAGTACCAGGTGTGTGACAAAGTTCAGGTATCAGTACTCGGTGTGGTAAATGTTGCTGGTAATCATTACTAGGTGTGTGACAAAGTTCAGGTATCAGTACTCGTGTGGTAAATGTTGCTGGTAATCAGTACCAGGTGTGTGACAACGTTCAGGTACCAGTACTCGGTGTGGTAAATGTTGATGCCGGTAATCAGTACTAGGTGTGTGACAAAGTTCCGGTATCAGTACTCCTATGGTAAATGTTGGTGGTAATCAGTACCAGGTATGTGACAAAGTTCAGGTATCAGTACTCGGTGTGGTAAATGTTGGTGGTAATCAGTACCAGGTGTGTGACAAAGTTCAGGTACCAGTACTCAGTGTGGTAAATGTTGCTGGTAATCAGTACCAGGTGTGTGACAACGTTCAGGTACCAGTACTCGGTGTGGTAAATGTTGCTGCCGGTAATCAGTACTAGGTGTGTGACAAAGTTCAGGTATCAGTACTCCTATGGTAAATGTTGGTGGTAATCAGTACCAGGTATGTGACAAAGTTCAGGTATCAGTACTCGGTGTGGTAAATGTTGGTGGTAATCAGTACCAGGTGTGTGACAAAGTTCAGGTACCAGTACTCGGTGTGGTAAATGTTGCTGGTAATCAGTACCAGGTGTGTGACAAAGTTCAGGTATCAGTACTCGGTGTGGTAAATGTCAGTGGTAATCAGTACCAGGTGTGTGACAAAGTTCAGGTATCAGTACTCGTGTGGGAAATGTTGCAGGTAATCAGTACCAGGTGTGTGACAATGTTCAGGTACCAGTACTCGGTGTGGTAAATGTTGCTGGTAATCAGTACCAGGTGTGTGACAAAGTTCAGGTACCAGTACTCGTGTGGTAAATGTTGCTGGTAATCAGTACCAGGTGTGTGAAAAAGTTCAGGTACCAGTACTCGGTGTGGTAAATGTTGCTGGTAATCAGTACCAGGTGTGTGACAAAGTTCAGATACCAGTACTCGGTGTGGTAAATGTTGCTCGTAATCAGTACCAGGTGTGTGACAAAGTTCAGGTAGCAGTACTCGGTGTGGTAAATGTTGCTGGAAATCAGTACCAGGTGTGTGACAAAGTTCAGATATCAGTACTCGGTGTGGTAAATGTTGCTGGTAATCAGTACCCAGTGTGACAAAGTTCAGGTACCAGTACTCGGTGTGGTAAATGTTGCTGGTAATCAGTACCAGGTGTGTGACAAAGTTCAGGTATCAGTATTCAGTACTCAGTACTCGGTGTGGTAAGCTTTTCTGGTAATCAGTACCAGGTGTGTTGACAAAGTACAGGTATCAGTACTTGGTGTGGTAAATGTGCTGGTAATCCGTACAAGGTGTGACAAAGTTCAGGTACCAGTACTCGGTGTGGTAAATGTTGCTGGTAATCAGTACCAGGTGTGTGACAAAATTCAGGTATCAGTACTCGGTGTGGTAAATGTCGCTGGTAATCAGTACCAGGTGTGTGACAAAGTTCAGGTATCAGTACTCGGTGTGGTAAATGTTGCTGGTAATCAGTACCAGGTGTGTGACAAAGTTCAGGTACCAGTACTCGGTGTGGTAAATGTTGCTGGTAATCAGTACCAGGTGTGTGACAAAGTTCAGGTACCAGTACTCGGTGTGGTAAATGTTGCTGGTAATCAGTACCAGGTGTGACAAAGTTCAGGTTCCCAGTACTCGATGTGGTAAATGTTGCTGGTAATCAGTACCAGGTGTGTGACAAAGTTCAGGTACCAGTTCTCGGTGTGGTAAATGTTGCTGGTAATCAGTACCAGGTGTGTGACAAAGTTCAGGTACCAGTACTTGGTGTGGTAAATGTTGCTGGTAATCAGTACCAGGTGTGTGACAAATGTCTGTAAAAAAGATAAGAAAAAAAGAAAGGATTATATTCAACATCTGTTTAGAATGACAGACCTGGACTGGTGTCTGTCTCAGTGCAGCGTGGTTCTGGTTGATGTAGAAGAACTTCATGGTTCTGTTTTCAAAAACTGGTTCTGTTTGTATTTAAAACATTTAAAATCAAAATACAGAAAACTGTCAGAAACTGAACCGACCGAGTTAGACTCTTCTTCTCCTGTTTGACTCAAAGGTGACAGGAAGTGATGTAATAACCACATCTTCTAGAGCTGCTGGCAGTTGGACACGGGGAGGAGGTTGCCATGGTTACAGCTGCAGTCACCATGGTAACCAGCCCCCTTAGGGAGCAACAGCTGTTACTGTACAGTCATCATGGCAACACGCATGATGTGATTTAACCCCTCGTGTTTGTGTTTGTTACAGATGAACGGATCTGAGGGGGAGCTGGAGTACGAGGAGATCACTCTGGAGAGGGTGAGGACACACACACACACACACACACAAACACACACAAGCACACAGTGACACACACGTTAACACAATAACACACACAGGAACACACACAGTAACACACGTGTTGTTAACAACAACACACACAGGAACACACAGGAACACACAGTAACACACGTGTTGTTAACCATAACACACACTGGAACACACACAGTAACACAGTAACACACACAGTAACACAATAACACACATAGTAATACAATAACACACCCAGGAACACAGTAACACACACAGTAACACAATAACACACACAGCAACACACATGTTAACCATAACACACACAGGAACACACACAGTAACACACAAACACACACAGTAACACAATAACACACACAGAGTTACACACACGTTAACACAATAACACACACAGTAACACAATAACACACACAGGAACACACACAGTAACACACACACAATAACACAGTAACACACACAGTAACACAATAACACACACAGGAACCCAGTAACACACACAGTAACACACACAGTAACACAGTAACACACATAGTAACACAGTAACACACACAGTAACACACACAGTAACACACATAGGAACACACACAGTAACACAGTAACACACACAGGAACACACACAGTAACACAGTAACACACACAGGAACCCAGTAACACACACAGTAACACAGTAACACACACAGTAACACAATAACACACACAGTAACACAATAACACACACAGGAACCCAGTAACACACACAGTAACACACGTCTTAACCATAACACACACAGGAACACACACACACAGTAGCACAATAACACATACAGTAACACGATAACACCCACAATAACACACAGTAACACAATAACACACAGTAACAAAATAACACACACAGGAACGCAATAACACACACAGTAACACAATAACACACAGTAACACAATAACACACACAAGAACACATGTTAACACAATAACACACACAAGAACACACGTTAAAACAATTACACAAACAGTAACACACACACATGCACACACATTAACACAGTAACAGATACAATGACACAGTAACACACAATAACATACACAGTAACACACACATTAACACAGTAATACACACAGGAACACACAAACACACACACAGTAACACACACGTTAACACAATAACACACAATAACACATACAGTAACATAGTAACACACACAGAGTTACACACATGTCAACACAACAACTCACAGGAGCACAGCCCCTCCCGCTCCCTAAACACTGCCCATGTGACATCACACGTGTTATTAATAACTTTCTGTGACTTATTTTAGAAACAGCTCACCTGAGGAGCAAGTGGGCGGAGCCTCTGTGATTATTTTAGTCCTCAGATGTAAAAGGTTCAGTTTGAGTCTGAGACAACGTTAGAGGAATCAGTCGAGTCCTTGTTGTAGATAGAACATCACACACACACACGCAGCTGACTCTTTGTTTCATGCACTGTGGTGTGTGTGTGTCTGTGTCTGTGTCTGTGTGTGTGTGTGTGTGTGTGTGTGTGTGTGTGTGTGTGTGTGTGTGTGTGTCTGTCAGGGTAACTCTGGCCTGGGCTTCAGCATCGCAGGAGGAACTGACAACCCTCACATCGGAGACGACCCGTCCATCTTCATCACTAAGATCATCCCAGGAGGAGCCGCTGCTCAGGACGGACGCCTCCGGTAGGAACCTGGACCTGGTCCTGAACCTGGTCCTGGTCCTGAACCCGGTCCTGGTCCTGGTCCTGAATGCCATGGTTTGGGTTCAGAGACAGAGTCTAAACCTCAGAACCGGTTCTTCTTCAGGGTGAATGACAGCATCGTGTTCGTTAACGATGTGGACGTACGCGAGGTGGCGCACTCCTTCGCTGTGGAGGCCCTGAAGGAGGCGGGGCCTGTGGTCCGGCTGTACGTCCTGAGGAGACGCCCCCCCAGTGAACGCATCACCCAGATCAAACTGGTGAAAGGACCCAAAGGTACGGATGGAGGTTCAGGTGTAGTTCTGCTGCTCCGTTGACTTGCTGGAGTAATGTTCATGCAGAAACATCTGTGCAGCTGTAGATCCTGGAGTTCTCTGAGGAACCCAGTTACAAATGTTCATGTTCCAGAACCTGTAAGTTCTCTGTGGAGGAACCAAGTTCATGATTCTGGACTTCTGAGACCAGTCTGGACCCAGTTCTTACGTTCTGTTTAATAAATAATGTCAGTGGAACCTGATGTTTGGTTTTGTTCACCTGGAGTCAGACCTGGATCAGAACCCGAGGAAGACCAGCTCAGTTTTAGGTCTGGAAAAGTAAAACTGTCACACTGAAGGAGGGTGGACCTGGTCTACAGGACTGTAGCCTCTGTAACATGTTTTAAACTCTGAATTATAGAAAACATTATTAACTAACATGTTTTAAACTCTGAATTATATAAAACATTATTAACTAACATGTTTTAAACTCTGAATTATATAAAATATTATTAACTAACATGTTTTAAACTCTGAATTATATAAAATGTTATTAACTAACATGTTTTAAACTCTGAATTATATAAACTGTTATTAACTAACATGTTTTAAACTGAATTATATAAATGTTATTAACTAACATGTTTTAAACTCTGAATTATATAAACTGTTATTAACTAACATGTTTTAAACTCTGAATTATATAAAATGTTATTAACTAACATGTTTTAAACTCTGAATAATATAAAATGTTATTAACTAACATGTTTTAAACTCTGAATTATATAAAATATTAACTAACATGTTTTAAACTTTGACCTATATAACATGTTATTAACTAACATGTTTTAAACTGAATTATATAAAATATTAACTAACATGTTTTAAACTCTGAATCATATAAAATATTATTAACTAACATGTTTTAAACTCTGAATTATATAAAATATTATTAACTAACATGTTTTAAACTCTGAATTATATAAAATGTTATTAACTAACATGTTTTAAACTGAATTATATAAAATAGTCTTAACTAACATGTTTTATACTCTGAATTATATAAAATGTTATTAACTAACATGTTTTTAAACTCTGAATTATATAAAATGTTATTAACTAACATGTTTTAAACTCTGAATCATATAAATGTTATTAACTAATGTTTTAAACTGAATTATATTAAATAGTATTAACTAACATGTTTTAAACTATGAATTATATAAAATGTTATTAACTAACATGTTTTAAACTCATAAAATATTATTAACTACATGTTTTAAACTCTGAATTAT
The DNA here is from genome assembly GCA_038048925.1 of Garcialebias charrua. Lineage (NCBI taxonomy): Eukaryota > Metazoa > Chordata > Actinopteri > Cyprinodontiformes > Rivulidae > Garcialebias > Garcialebias charrua. Next base: position 12,940 of record JBBPBX010072288.1, read on the forward strand.
ATAAAATGTTATTAACTAACATGTTTTAAACTCTGAATTATATAAAATATTAACTAACATGTTTTAAACTCTGAAACATATACCGGTAAATGTTATTAACTAACATGTTTTAAACTCTGAATTATATAAAACATTATTAACTAACATGTTTTAAACTCTGAATTATATAACATGTTATTAACTAACATGTTTTAAACTCTGAATCATATAAATGTTATTAACTAACATGTTTTAAACTGAATTATATAAAATAGTATTAACTAACATGTTTGAAACTCTGAATTATATAAAATGTTATTAACTAACATGTTTTAAACTCTGAATTATATGAAATATTATTAACTAATATGTTTTGAACTCTGAATAATATAAAATGTTATTAACTAACATGTTTTAAACTCTGAATTATATAAAATATTAACTAACATGTTTTAAACTTTGAATTATATAACACGTTATTAACTAACAATATTTAAACTGAATTATATAAAATATTAACTAACATGTTTTAAACTCTGAATCATATAAAATATTAACTAACATATTTTAAACTCTGAATTATATAACAAGTTATTAACTAACATGTTTTAAACTGAATTATATAAAATATTAACTAGCCTGTTTTAAACTCTGAAACATATACCGGTAAATGTTATTAACTAACATGTTTTAAACTTTGAATTATATAACACGTTATTAACTAACATGTTTTAAACTGAATTATATAAAATATTAACTAACATGTTTTAAACTCTGAATCATATAAAATATTAACTAACATATTTTAAACTCTGAATTATATAACAAGTTATTAACTAACATGTTTTAAACTGAATTATATAAAATATTAACTAACATGTTTTAAACTCTGAATCATATAAGATATTAATTAACATGTTTTAAACTCTGAATTATATAACAAGTTATAACTAACATGTTTTATACTCTGAATTATATAAAATATTAACTAACATGTTTTAAACTCTGAATTATATAACATGTTATTAACTAACATGTTTTAAACTAAATTATATAAAATATTAACTAACACGTTTTAAACTCTGAATTGTATAAAATGTTATTAACTAACATGTTTTAAACTCTGAATTATATAAAAGGTTATTAACTAACATGTTTTAAACTTTGAATTATATAAAATGTTATAAACTAACATGTTTTAAACTCTGAATTATATAAAATATTAACTAACATATTTTAAACTCTGCATTATATAAAATATTAACTAACATGTTTTAAACTCTGAATTATATGAAATATTAACTAACATGTTTTAAACTCTGAATTATATAAAATATTATTAACTAACATGATTTAAACTCTGAATCATATATAAAATGTTATTAACTAACATGTTTTAAATTCTGAATTATATAAAATATTATTAACTAACATGTTTTAAAATCTGAATTATATAAAATGTTATTAACTAACATGTTTTAAACTCTGAATTATATAAAATATTAACTAACATGTTTTAAACTCTGAAACATATACCGGTAAATGTTATTAACTAACATGTTTTAAACTCTGAATTATATAAAACATTATTAACTAACATGTTTTAAACTCTGAATTATATAACATGTTATTAACTAACATGTTTTAAACTCTGAATCATATAAATGTTATTAACTAACATGTTTTAAACTGAATTATATAAAATAGTATTAACTAACATGTTTGAAACTCTGAATTATATAAAATGTTATTAACTAACATGTTTTAAACTCTGAATTATATAAAATGTTATTAACTAACATGTTTTAAACTCTGAAACATATACCGGTAAATGTTATTAACTAACATGTTTTAAACTCTGAATTATATAAAACATTATTAACTAACATGTTTTAAACTCTGAATTATATAACATGTTATTAACTAACATGTTTTAAACTCTGAATCATATAAATGTTATTAACTAACATGTTTTAAACTGAATTATATAAAATAGTATTAACTAACATGTTTGAAACTCTGAATTATATAAAATGTTATTAACTAACATGTTTTAAACTCTGAATTATATGAAATATTATTAACTAATATGTTTTGAACTCTGAATAATATAAAATGTTATTAACTAACATGTTTTAAACTCTGAATTATATAAAATATTAACTAACATGTTTTAAACTTTGAATTATATAACACGTTATTAACTAACATGTTTTAAACTGAATTATATAAAATATTAACTAACATGTTTTAAACTCTGAATCATATAAAATATTAACTAACATATTTTAAACTCTGAATTATATAACAAGTTATTAACTAACATGTTTTAAACTGAATTATATAATATAGTGGTGTAATTCAGAGTTTCAAACATGTTAGTTAATACTATTTTATATAATTCAGTTTAAAACATGTTAGTTAATAACATTTATATGATTCAGAGTTTAAAACATGTTAGTTAATAACATGTTATATAATTCAGAGTTTAAAACATGTTAGTTAATAATGTTTTATATAATTCAGAGTTTAAAACATGTTAGTTAATAACATTTACCGGTATATGTTTCAGGAGTGGTGGCGCAGAGGTTAAGAAGGTGAGCTTGTGATCGGAAGATCGCCGGTTCAAGCCCCGGTACCGACAACAGCAAAAAGATGTGGGTGGGACAGGTGAAGCGGTCACACCTGTCTCCACCCTCATCTGCCCCACTCTGGGCCCTTGAGCAAGGCCCTTAACCCACACCATCTGCTCCCCCGGGAACCCTAAATATCAGCTCTCTGCTCCACACAGAGAGCTGTGGTAGCCCGGTGGTCTGTGGTTGTGTCAGGAAGGGCATCCGGCGTAAAAACAATTGCCAAGTCTTCATGCGACTAGTTCGCTGTGGTGACCCCTAACGAAGGGAGAAGCCGAAAGAAAAGAAAAAAAAAATATATATATATATATATATAAAATATTAACTAACATGTTTTAAACTCTGAATCATATAAGATATTAATTAACATGTTTTAAACTCTGAATTATATAACAAGTTATTAACTAACATGTTTTATACTCTGAATTATATAAAATATTAACTAACATGTTTTAAACTCTGAATTATATAACATGTTATTAACTAACATGTTTTAAACTGAATTATATAAAATATTAACTAACACGTTTTAAACTCTGAATTGTATAAAATGTTATTAACTAACATGTTTTAAACTCTGAATTATATAAAAGGTTATTAACTAACATGTTTTAAACTTTGAATTATATAAAATGTTATAAACTAACATGTTTTAAACTCTGAATTATATAAAATATTAACTAACATATTTTAAACTCTGAATTATATAAAATATTAACTAACATGTTTTAAACTCTGAATTATATAAAATATTAACTAACATGTTTTAAACTCTGAATTATATAAAATATTATTAACTAACATGATTTAAACTCTGAATTATATAAAATGTTATTAACTAACATGTTTTAAACTCTGAATTATATAAAATATTATTAACTAACATGTTTTAAAATCTGAATTATATAAAATGTTATTAACTAACATGTTTTAAACTCTGAATTATATAAAATATTAACTAACATGTTTTAAACTCTGAATTATATAAAATATTAACTAACATGTTTTAAACTCTGAATTATATAAAATATTATTAACTAACATGATTTAAACTCTGAATCATATAAAATGTTATTAACTAACATGTTTTAAATTCTGAATTATATAAAATATTATTAACTAACATGTTTTAAACTCTGAATTATATAAAATATTTAACATATTTTAAACTCTGAATTATATAAAATATTAACTAACATGTTTTAAACATATTCCCTCTGAAAAACAACAACTTGTCAACAAACTGTCGACCAGAAGAACAAAATTTAAAAAATCTAAAGTTTATCTGGAAATGACAGATACACATTGACCTTGTGGGAAATTATTTTATTATCATTACTACTTTTTGTTTATTTATTTTTTATCTTGTTTTCTTTTTCTGGGGCCCCTTGGCGCCGCCTGGCGGGCCCTCAGGGGGCCGCGGCCCCCACTTTGAAAAACACTGTTTTACAGTCACCCTGTCCTCCTTCTGGTCCAGGTCTGGGCTTCAGCATAGCTGGTGGTGTGGGGAACCAACACGTTCCTGGAGACAACAGCATCTACGTCACCAAGATCATCGAAGGTGGAGCGGCCCATCGTGATGGACGTCTGCAGATCGGGGACAAGATCCTGGCGGTGGGTGGACTCTGAATGGGTTCTACATGTTTACAGACAGGGTTCTGGTTTAACTGTGGATCCGGTCCCTACAGGTGAACCACATGTCCCTGGAGGACATCCTGCATGAAGACGCTGTGCTGGCCCTGAAGAACACTGGGGAAGTGGTCTATCTAAAGGTGGCCACGCCCACTTCGCACTACATCCAGCAAGTAGACCGATACAGCCCTCCAGACCTGACCAGCTGTACGTAGACCCGAACCTGGTTTTGTCAAGACCGGACCTTCAGAACCCCGTCCCTCAGAGTCTTTGTGTGTTGTCCCCCCAGCCTACATGGAGCCGGACTACATGTGTGATTACCCACAAGCCCTCCCTCCTCCCTCGCCGCGCCGCTACTCCCCCATCCCCCGCGGCATGATGGGAGACGACGAGTACTCCCGGGAGCCCCGCAGAGTCTGCATCCAGAGGGGGTCCACGGGTCTGGGCTTCAACATCGTCGGAGGGGAGGACGGAGAGGGGATCTTCATCTCCTTCATCCTCGCAGGAGGTCCAGCAGACCTGAGCGGGGAGCTCCGCAAAGGAGACCAGATCCTCAGTGTGAGTCCCCAGAACCAAAGTCCAGGTTTAGAACCTGACAGGAACCGGTTTGTACCCCTCCACAGAACCACAGATCCAGTTCCAGCAGTGTTGTCATCTCAGCAGATGGACCAGAAGGTTCTGGTTCACAGAGATCAGGTTTTTCAGGTTCTACTTCAGTTCTGAGTCTTAAAAACCATTTGGTGGAACTTTGTGAAGACGGACAAAACCTCAAGATCCAGGTCCAGATCCAGGTCCAGCTTCAGGTCTAGGTCCAGATCCAGATCCAGGTCCAGTTTGAAGATCAGGTTCTAATCCTCTGATGAGTCCATTGAACTCTTCTCTGGTTCTGTGTTCAAACACTCAGAACCCTTGCAGTG
>JBBPBX010072289.1:0-18100 GCA_038048925.1 Garcialebias charrua
CCCCCCGCGACCCAAAAAGGAAGAAGCGGGTAAAGACGATGGATGAATGGATGGATTTTATTCAAGTGAAGATTGTCTTATTTTAAAACTTTGGGATTCCTTCAAGAAATCATTGGCCTTTGTTTTATCCAGTGTGTTTGTGTGTTTTCATTGTGAAGTTACTGTGAACACTTGTGAGTTTGTTATAGACGTGAACAATCCTTTTCCATCCACAAGGCCTGTGAACAGAATATCAGTCTGAGGTGGGGTCAGATGAAGAGAAGTGTATCACTTACACACAGAGCAAGCGATACACGAGCAGAGGTAGAAAGCTGTGGATGAAAAAGGAAAGAGCAAGGCAGGGATATGTTACACAATTACTTATCCATCATTTGATGGGCTGGAGAGAAAGCGGTGTTATGGCTAGTGTTGCACCAAAGTGGTGGATTGATGTCGAGCAGAGCGGTGGCACATGCTGCAGCTCAGACAGAAGTGGGAAAGTTGGAGTGTGTACATGGAAAAAGAGATTCTGATGGAAAACCTTCAACAAAGAGAGCAACAGAGAAGAAGAAAAACAAATCTGAGCACTTCTGCAAGACGAGTTGTACAGAGTTGGAAAACAGTGAGATTGGAGACAAAGCGTGGGGGAGAGCAACAGAGAGAAAAAGGTAAAGAGAGAGAGTTGTGTCAGCTGACGTGAGGTCAACCTTCAACACCAAGACAAAGGAGATGATGATCAACACACCAGTGAGCATCCAGAGTTTCAATGTTCAGACTGTGGTTCAGTCCTGGGGGGGTCCATCTTCATGACATACTGGACTGGTCCACTAACTGTGCACCAGAAGGGTTAAAGTCATCTCCATCTGCTGAGGAGACTGATTCTTCACAATGTGCAGGACTCAGTTATAAACTTTGACTCTGTGGGGATCTGCAGGGTTGCTGTGGTTTTCCGGGGGGATTGCTACCCAGACATGGACAGGAAGGGGCTGAACAAGCTGGTCAGGAGAGCCAGCTCGGTCCTGTACCACCATCTGGACGTCACTAAGGTGGTGAGTGAGAAGAGCAGGCTGGCAAAGCTGACGTCCATAATGGACAACAGAACCTGTCCACGCTGTGACACCGGGCGCCTCTGAGCAACTGTTTCTGCAGCCGTCCCCACAATGATGGACAGAGCAGCTCAGGAGGTCCTTCATATCCTCTGCAGTCACACTCTTAAACAAACATGATACATAATCTGAAAATTTCTTTGTTCATTCCAGAAAACACTGTGCAACACCCGTTCTTTTGTAACATGTTAACATCCTATACTGCATGACCGTTCTTCTATTTGATTTATATTTCCTGACTTGTTAAGCACTTCTTTTTCTTCTTCTTTGAGAGAAATAGAGTGAACTTTAATGGGGAGGAAGGAAGGAGGTGTGATAGTGGAGAAGACAGTCTGGTGGATGGGCAAAAAGACAAAGGAACGAGAGTGACGGATCCGTCAGGGCTGGTTTGGGATGAAGAAACTAACAGATGCATAAAGATACAGTCATGGTCTCAGGAGGGGAGCACAGAAGAGCATTAAGGAGTAACAAAATGTTTTAAAGGTAAAGCGAGAGAGATGAGTGAGGTGGAGTGAGATTAAAGACTGAAGAGGGAGGAGAAAAGAGCTGGATGAGAGAGGAGGGAGGCCGTCTCATGCTGCTCATACAGCACACGCGTGGAGCTGGTGTTGGAGAGGCAGAAAGAAGGGAGGGAGAGTGGGTGGGAGGAGAGAGGGAAACACAGGGAGAGGGGGGAGAGGTATTTAAACACCGGAGCAGGACAGACGAAGCTCTGAACTCCTCGAGAGTGGAGGTAGGACAGAAAGAGGAAGAGAGGAAGAGTTCTCCTGATGACAAAGCCCACACATTGACACACACAGAAAAAACACAAACACACACACTTTTGTTCTTGGACTCATCTGTGGACTTCACCACCTGTCCTCTGGAGCTCAACCTGTGCCTTCTTCACTCCCTCAGTCCCCCACCTGCTCACTGAGGGCACATGGCCATGGTGCGGGCCTCTCCTGGGGCTCTTTTTGCCTGGGTCTTGCTTTCCCTTGCACTTGGGAGCAGCAGTGTGGATTTCGGGGCTCCCCCCGTGAGCTTCTACCCCCGTTTTAACCCCTTCTTCTTCCTGTGCACCCATCATGGAGAGCTGGAGGGAGCTGGGGTGGCAGACGGTGGGGGAGAGGTTTTACTCACCCTCCAAATTGCAGGCAACCCCACCGCCTACACCCCTGGACAGGAGTATCAAGGTGAGCACACCTTCTATGATCTCCACTTTTTAAATTATGATGCATGGAACAAAATCTATTTCTGGAACAAATTGATTGTAACAAAATATTTCAGCATCTTTCTGAATTCAGCTCACTTAAAAAAAAATATCTATAATATATATACATGTATATATATTTTTTTCTGTTTGTGAACGAGTTGGAATCATTGCATTTCTTGAGAACACATTCCTCGGTTGTTCCCAAACCAACTCCTGAATGTGCATTTTACATCAAACTTTAAAAAAAAGTTGATGAGCAACAATTTTACACAACGATGCAAATGTTCTGCTTTAAACACTGGAGGCTGTTTCTGTTGGGTTCATAGCTGCTGGTGGTAAACCATCTTTATGTAACTGTATCACCAAGTGATGTATAGTGTAGGTGGCTACTCACAGGAATAACAACTAAAGAATAACCTCCAACTAAAGTAGAGTGCAACAAGACAGATGATGTACCACAGCAAGAAATTACAGCTACTGAGATCAACAGCATGTTGCCTTTCTTGCTTTAAACACTGTTACCTGCTTTTAGCAAAGAAACACTCTGGTTGTAGACACTGCAGACGGTGACCCAAACAGGCCACCACCGGCCGACTGAGGTCACGGCCCCATGCAGCTGTCCAAATTGAGTGTAAGGAACTGATTGTAAAAATGCTGTTTTATGCACACAGTTATTGTTGTCTGTTCTTTTTCTTTGGGCTGCTCCCATCTTCAGGGGTCATGACAGCGAGCAAACTCTCATAAAAGATTTGGCAAATTGTTTTTTAGAGGATGCTCTTTACAATCCAGGCTCAAACCTGCAGCCACTGGATTACAAGACTGAAGCACGGACCACAGAACCTTTTCATAACTTTGTTACTGTTGTTTTACCCAATTTGATCTGTGAGATTAGGGTTGACTTGTTATGCTGCTTTAAGATTAGACTACTCAAGGACAAACTGATCTCATTCCATTAAATGATTTACTAAAATTAAATAATTTTCATTTGATAATATATTTATCTTAACATGTGATTCTTGTCCTGCCATTGTGTATCTGTTCCTCTCAAACCCAGCCGGTCGAAGCAGATGACCGCTTGTCCTGAGTCTGGTTCTGCTAAATGTTTCTTCTTCATGAGGGAGTTTTTTTCTTTCCACTGTCGCCTTCATATTTGCTCAAGATGAAAGTTCTGTGATGGATTAAAATTCAAAGCAGTCTGCTCCTCAGATAAATAATGTTAAATTGTTGTTTTTATATATAATAAATGTTTCTGTTTAGCGCTCTGAGACGACTTCTGTTGTGACTTGGTGCCTTATAAATAAACTGAACTGAATTAATTCGAAACCAACAGAGGTGGGTGGGGAAAGTACTGAAAAATTGTACTCAAGTAATAATAATAATAATAATAATAAATTCAATTTATACCGCACTTTTCATTAATAAAAATCTCAAAGTGCTACAACAAATAAAACAAGTGATAAAATCAAGTAAAATCAATAATGATATCAACTAAGATTAAAGACAGAATCATGTGGAGGCAGAATAGGCCTGCTTAAAAAATAAATAAATAAATAAATAAATAAAACAAGTGATAAAATCAAGTAAAATCAATAATAATATCAACCAAGATCAAAGATAAAATCATGTGGAGGCAGAATAGGCTTGCTTAAAAAGAAAAGTCTTTAAGCCGTTTTTGAAGTCAACCAGTGACTGTGGAGCTCTCAGGTAGTCAGGGAGGGAGTTCCATAGGCGGGGGGCAGCCACACAGAATGCCCGGTCTCCCATGGTCCTTAATTTGGTTTGTGGAATGTGAAGTAGATTACTGTTCTGTGATCGTAGAGACCGGGTGGATGAATATGGTGCAAGAATGTCCTTTAGATAGTCAGGTGAAGTTCCGTGTAAGCATTGGTGTGTAATGAGAGCAGTTTTGTATTGAATTCAATGTTCAATTCAAAGTACAATGTTACACTGCTTAAAATGTTCTAAATTATAAGTAAAGAAACTGGTGGTGTAAAAAATACTTACCGGTAAGTAAAAGTACAAAGCACTTTTCTCAAAAACGACTCAGAGTATTAATTACTTTTAAATCAATTGATGTTTCATTGTGTTGTCAAGCCATTCAGTTTGATTTACTGTATATGTAATAAATATAAATATAACCTCTACATTCAAAGTTCATTTCTCAGATGCTCAGTCTTATTTTAGTACCAGGCAAACTGATGGCAGGGACAGTATCTAAGATCTCTGCATACTCAGCTCAACTAATAACATACAAACAATAAAAAGCAATATCACACAGGTAGCTGTAAAACCTTGTATACCACAACAAGTTTTTTTTTTCTTCAGATTAGATGAAGTCTTTTAAGATGCTGTTACTGTAGAGATTAAACAAAGTTTACATCTGGACGCTGTCTCCTTTTCACCCTCTGTACATGAAACACCACGTGCACTCGCTCTCAGCCGTTACCTCGTCATTTTCTCTGTGGACAGTGTTCTCCTCTGTCTCCATTTTGGCTTTTTCTCCAAATCTTCAGTCCATAAATGTCTCTCTTCTTTACGGAGTTGTCCTTTGATTACGTCATAGGTAAATGCTGTGTTCATGATCTGAGAAACGTATTGGCTACAAAAATGAACGGTTTGAATATTAATTCAACCTGTGGCCGCACTCAGTAGCGACTTCTGATTTTAAAAGTAGCAAAGTAGATCGCATGGTCTGCTGAGTAAAAGACACACTTGAAAGAATACTCATAAAAGTACAAGTACCCAAAAAAATGTACTTCATTACAGTAATGTGAGTATTTGCAATTCATTACTTCCACCCCTGTTAAAACACACTGATGTGTTCCAGCAGGGTTTGTGTAATTTGTACACAGATAGAAGAGAATGAGTAAAGGTTATAAAAACACAAGAAGCAGGATTATTCTGTCTGAAAAATATAAACCCGTCAGTCAGTCACCTCTGAACTGGGGACGTGCTGGTGAGGAGAGATTTTAGTAAGTAGCTGGTGGATGGGAGGGATGGAGCGCGCAGAGAGGTTTAGATAATTAGCATTAGAAATGTGGTGGACTGGGAAGAGAAGGAGTGAGCGATTTAAATAGGACCATGGCTGGGATTGAATGGCGTGAGGGGGTTGTTGGAATTAAATGACGATGAGAGGATTGAGCAGACAAGATACCAGCAGAGGGGCTTGCACGGTAAATGAAACGACAGGCTTCCACACTTCTTCGGCTTGTTTCGTCACATGAGAGCAGGTCATTGTTAAATCTGTAGCATCCTCTGTCAATCTGCTTGGGTTGTTGAGGGGAAAAGGGCAAGTGGTTGAGGTCTCTGGAATAATCTTGGAAGGATGTATGTAAACATGAAGGTTACACCCTTCCTCACATGTTGTCACTTTAGCAGAAAATAAGCCATTTTATGGCAACACGAACAGGAGCTGAAGAGATTTCTAAACAAAGAGAAAATAGTGAAACGGCATGGTTTGGTCACGGGATGGAGCTGACAATCAATTCAATGCAGTTCATTTATAAAGCACCAAGTCACAACAGAAGTCGTCTCAGGGCACTGAACAGAAACATTCACATATAAAAATAATAATTTAACATTATTTATCTGAGGAGCAGACTGCTTTGAGTTTAACTCCATCACAGAACTCTCATCTTGAGCAAGTATGAAGGTGACAGTGGAAAGAAAAATCTCCCTCATGAGGAAGAAACCTTTAGCAGAACCAGGCTCAGGACAAGTGGCCATCTGCTTCGACCTGCTGGGTTTGAGAGTAACAGATACACAATGGCAGGTCAAGAATCACGTTAAGATAGAAATAATATCAAATGGAAACTATTTAATTTTAACAATTCATTTTAGGAAATGAGGTCAATTTGTCCTCTAGTAGTCTAAAGTCCCCCCATAGCTCTGCGTACGGCCGTACGCCGCTCTACGCGCGCGTTCTGTGCGTGCGCGTTCACCCGCCCAGCTCTGCGTTCGTTCTCGCGTTCATTCTCGCGTTTTCGCTCCAAATTCTTGACGTTATTGAGCAGCCACAGCGCAAAGCGTTCGCTGATTGGTTATTTGCTGACACGCCTACTGAATTGATTGACAGGTCGGGGGAGAAAAAAAAGGCGAGCCGGCACTTCACACAGCTTCAGCCGCAGCGGTGTTCTGTGCTTATATGTTAATAAAAAGTCCTAACAAATAAAATAAAAACAGGGAGCGCTGGTCCAGCACACCAGAACACCAGGAAATCTGCAGAACCGCGCGCAGCCACATTGGACTCGAGTTTAATTCGCTCGTGACAAATTCATTCATTTCCTCATCATTTCAGTCATGGAGTCAGCGGAGGAGGAAGCGATCACTTGACTTTTGGCAAAAAACAAACAAAAGAAAAGGCCAGATCAGGGATGAAGAAGGGGAATTTAATACATTTGTGTCACATACAAAACAGTCCGGCGCCGGGCAGTTTATTGTGAGACAACGCGTTCACGTACGCGGTCGTAAAATTTGAGCTTGGCGCGTACATGGTACGCTTGTGCCTCTGCGTACGGACAGCGTACGAATGGCGTAGAGCGGCGCACGGATGAACGCAGAGCTATGAGGGGGCCTTAAGCTTAAAGCAGAATAACAAGCCAACCCTAACTATAGGATTTATCAAAAAGAAAAGTCTTAAAACTGGACAATGTGTCAGCCTCACTGACAGAAACTGGAAGTTGGTTCCACAAGAGAGGAGCCTGAGAACTGAAAGATCTTCCTCCCATTCTGCTTTTGGAAAAAGTTGTCCCTTTTTTTGTAAATGAGCTTTTGTGTTTCAGTGTCCCTTTTCTCTAATCTCTAATCTCAGTAATTATGTACTCTCTTAACCTTAGTTTAAGATTACATTTGCTTTAATCTTCTAGGAGCAATTTGAGACCGAGCTCGCTGCGTGTGGACAAATGGGAAGAAAACGTCTCAGATTCAGTCAGTGTTGTCATTGAAACGCCTAAAAACATAAACTAAAGTAAGATGACTCTGCAGGAGAAGCCAAAGAAAAGGCCGTAAAAGTTAAAGAGACAAGTAACCCTTTAAAGAAAAGACAGGAAGTTAGCGTCTCAAAGCATCACCGCAGCATTCGGTGAGAAGCGAGAGGAGGATCTTTTTGCGAGCTCGCAGTAATTGAGTTTCTGACCTGACCTCACCACCTCTTGCTTCTCTGTTACTTTTGAAAGATAAGGCCATGTGTGGGCAGCACACTCTGACTATGTGAGCTGCAGACATGACTGCTGTGTTTAGTTATGAGTTTGAAATGACCAAGAGCGGCTGTTCCTCAGTATGAAATATTTGAGAAGGTGGGTGTATTGGCTGAGGTCACGGTGGACGAAATGGAAATGGAAATGCTGTGGAGACACTCTGAACTGCCGGGGAACGGAGGAGAGAGAACTGTAAAGGATTTGTGGGGATTTTTATGTCTGCATTCAGAGTCTGGGGTCAGCCCACACATCCAGGAAATAAATAAAAACAAATGTCACTCAAGGACATAGTGTCCACAGGAAAAAATCAGAAGTCCAACCTGTCATTTTACAAAAAAGAAGTAAACAAACAAATATTTTCATCTGTGTTTAATTCACTCAGCTCTTTATTTTAGCAATGTTAGAACATACCTTGTACATGTGCATATTCTTCTTTTTGTGTTTGACCTCTTTTAATGCTGACGTGGGAATGCGAGATGGTCTCTCTACAGCGACCACATGTTTATAAGAAGCAACTTCACAATACAAAACCCAGAGCCTCGTGTCTAAACACAGTTAATCGCTGAGTGCTGTTTCTCATTTCTGTTGCCTCCGTGCTGTGGGACTGACTGTTCATTGTTCATTCTTGCATGCTCATTTTTTTTACAGATGAACAACAGCATTAAAAAAAGATGGCGACACAACAGTGGGAGACTAGAAGGAGGCCACATCGGTCCAGAAAGCCTGGTTTACTATCAGAAAACTTATAGACTCAGTTCAGATCTTTTGAAGAGAGGTTTCAAGGAAATGTTTCAACAATATCTTACCTGTTGCAGATAGCTTGTTGAATTGCTTCAGTTTAAATAAATTGAGTTTAAAGGTCCACTGACATGATTTTTTTACTATTCATAAAATTGCTCAAAATATATATATTTTTTCATTTAAATATGTTCGTTTTTGCAAACAAAATGATAAATCACTTTAATTTTGCTTTAAAAGTGATTTTGAACTTCAAGCCGTGTTTAATCATGGGAAATCCGATTACACACGAACGCACCATCTGTGACGTAGTGAGAGGCAGAGGGCTCTGGTCTCTTTAATAGCGGACAATTTAAAACCCGATGAATTTATCAATCTATGTGAAGATTTGAGCTATTTGTCTTCATTTTGGGAAGCAGAAAATAGTTTGGGTGATGGAACAAGAAACAACAGGATCTAATTTAGGTCTGATGCTGTATCAGACTTACCTTCATGTGGAGCTGCTCATACCCGCCCACTGTGACAAGCCCAGAGCTCTGCCCGGTGTTACGTCACAGATGGTGCGATAGGATAGGATTAATCAAAAAGGAAAATCTTGATCCCAGTCTTCAAACTGGACAATGTGTCAGTCTCACGGACAGAAACTGGAAGTTGGTTTCACAAGAGAGGAGCTGGAGGCCAGATTAATGGCATCTAAGGAGGGCGAAATACTGAAAAATGTATTCCTAAGATGCTCAGGTCCAAAAACCAAAATTTCAGACTTGTTTGAGTTTAAAAGCACAAAATTAAGTATCATTACATATTAAGATAGAAATTATATCATATAATAATAATAATGAATTCGATTTATAACGCGCTTTTCATTAGTGAAAATCTCAAAGCGCTACACACATTGAATGCTACACACATTCATACACCTGTAGCGGCAGACTACCATGCAAGGTGCTTTCCAGTCCTACCGGGAGCAACTCGGGGTTAAGTGTCTTGCCCAAGGACACAACGACACATGGTGTGGGGAAACGGGATTCGAACCGCCAACCTTCCGATCGGGGGATGACTGCCATTACCACTACGCCACGGCCAGGCTTAATTACTGCAATGTGCTTCTTTTTGAAATCAGTCAGACCTCCACTGCACAATCAGAACTGGTCCAAAATGATGCAGCCCAATTTTTAACTGGTTTTGTACAGACAAAATAGAAAACTTTTCTCCAGTTTTGGCCTCCCTGCACTGGCTCCTGGTTCATTTTTTAATTCAGTTCAAAATCCTTCTGTATGTTTTTAAATTTCTGAACAATTCTGCCCCCTCTTATCTCACTGATCTGCTGCAGCCATATGTCCTCCAGCGTTCTCTGAGTTCAGCAGATCAGATGCTTCTATTGGTTCCAGGAACCTGTCTTAAGCTCAGAGGTGACAGGGCCTTCTCTCTTGCATTTACAAGACTTTGGAATGACTTATCACAGGCTCCCTCCCTCACAGTCTCTAAGTCTTGCTTAAAACCCATTTTTATTCCCTGGCTTTTGACACTTTGTGATCTGTTCTTGACCTGTCTATATTATACTGTGTTAGCCAGTTATCTTTTTCCATTCAGATCTATGTATTTTGTTTTTGCTGTGTGCTTTGCTTGTTTGTTTCCGTTGTCCAGCACTTGGTTGGCAGTGTTGCTGTTTTAAGTGCTTTATAAATATAGTGGTTTGGTTTGGTTTGGTATGGTATGGTATCCATGTTTTTATGTCTTTAAGACATGCTTATAGTCTAAGTAACTGATTGGATTCATTGTGTTTCATTGGACAAATATAACTGTATCATCAACATAACAATTAAAATTCATCCCATGCTGTTTAATAACTACCTAATGGAATGGAATATATGTTTTGTGTGTTGATGTACAGGTTTATAAAACAGCATATTAGTTGCTGGGTGGCGTAGCTTTGCTTGGCTCTGCATTGCATAGCTCCATGGAAATCACTACCCTCCTGTATGCTTTTTTATTTTATTTTCTAGAGAACTGTCTTTATAAACATTAGCAGACTTTAATTTACTGGATTTCAATTTAGCGGATGCTAATTCCACTAAAGGTTTTCAAAGTTAGCGAAAAAACTAATGTGCTAAATCAAAAATTGGTTCTGATATTAGTGGATTAGCAGATTGGCAGAACTGTTCCCACTATTGACTAATCTCTATCTTTCCAAACTGAGTTTGTTCAAATAACTTTCTGCAGCAGGTAAGATATTACTGTCTATAACCTATTTGTTTAGAACCGATAACAATTTTTTTGCTCCATTTCTGCCAGCCAGTGGAAACATTTCTATCGTATTTATCCGTCATCAGCAGCATGTGTATTTGCATGTTATGTAAGATTTTTTTATGTTTCCCTCTGTAATTGTTCTTCCTGCCATTGTGAAGCATGGACAGTTTTTACAGAAGCCCCTGAAAATTTAAGCAGCCTCTGTTTTGCAATGCCCCTCACATTACTGAAACAATATCTAGTTGGTTTCAGCTACATGGCCCACAATACAGAACCACACAAAACATCCTCAGGGAGGCTGCTTTAAGGAACTACTGTACTGTGAATGCACAAGCTGAGAAGACCATCACTAATCTGTTGATGGTTTCCACAGCAACAACTGTTTTTAGGGAATAATGATGGATGAGGCCTAAGAAGCATTTAACATTTGAAGTAGATTTGGACAGGACCACTAAATGGCATTCTTAATGGTAACTTAGAGATAAATCCATCCTCAGAAAACATGTGCAGCTCGTGCAGCTCATCCCATGATAACCTATCAGATTAGACAATGTGAATTGCTTCAGCAGCTCTCCTGGCAGCCAGTAGAAACAAGTCAGTGTGTCTCGCAAAGTGAGAGGCCATTACCTATCTGTAAAGTTGATTACTTGTCATAGATGGGAATTTCTCCTCCCTCTAAGTGTGCTGCTGATTCATATCTATAGACCAACAAGCAAGACATATATGTAGTGTAGTGAAGCTCAAGACCTGAGTGTTCAAATGTTTTTAGAGGCAGGTATTATCTTACTGGTCATATAGCTGTTCATAAAACTACGAGCTTGTTTTGCTCTGCACAAACTGGAACCCAGTATCTTGAGATTAAAGTCTAAACTGGTTGTGAGTTCAGCAGCTGTTAAGATGTCACCATCACCTTCAGCATCAGCTAACTCTAAGAAAAGATCGTGGAGTGTCTGCTGTATGACCTCTGACCATTTCTTGTCAGATCTGCATTGTTCAGAGCTCTGTTACTGAGGAGATCCCATTTAGCTGATGCAACTTTTTTATTTTCAGTCCATTTTACGTCTCTCTTAAAGCCAAGTGTACCATTTTGAATGGGCTTAAAGAGCGGTGACAATTCAGTCATTTACATGGTGCACTGCTTGGTAAACCATCAGAACACTACTGTATTCCTGTTTTTATGGAAACACTCAGTTTCTTGTAGCAAGGACTCTGGGAATGTGGAAGAAGTATTAGTAAAGAAGTGAAAAGCTAATCCGTTAAATTTAAGACCTAGCATTTCTTAATGTATTATTTCCCACTTCCTTTCATAAGAGAGATTAAAAAAATTCAACAATATTCTGAAATGACTAAGTTATAATTGTTCTGTTAAAAAAAAACTGCACACAGTTTTTTTTACAACATCACAAGGTTTTGTGCAATCAGGGCTTGGAGTACTCTCTCAGCTACTACAATAATAAATGTTTGCTTGATAACCATAAAGTTGTAGCTATTTCTGCATCAGTTAAAATTGAATCAACTGTGGCAGCTATCTTAAAGGGATCAAGTCCAAACCTTCTTTAATTATAATATGGATGTAATGATGCTGTAGTATAATCTAAATTGTGTTTAATACGTAGAAAAACAAAACCAGATAAGCAGGTGCAGCAAAAATACAACCAGGCACGAAGTCAAAGTCAAAGTCAACTTTATTGTCAGAACTGCAATATGTACAGGACATACACAGGACCGAAATTGCGTTTCTCTCAGTCCCTCGGTGCAACAGTAACCACTTAAACATTGAAACACTGAAACATATAATAATAGACATAAGCATAAAATAGTAAAACTGTAACACTGTCCTGAGTTTTTGCATAGTGGTATAAGAGTATGAAAATTTACACCAACTCTAAAACTAAAACACTAAACATTTAATGAACATAATACTGTCCTGAGTTTTTGCATACTAGTATAAAAAAGTATAAAAAGTATAACTATAAAATAAACTAAAGGTTCTAGCATTGACATTTGCAAAGTGGCAAAGCAGCATATGAGTTAATATGCTGGTGAAGATTCTCAGTCGTCCAGGACATGATAAAATCAAAAAAGGCGTTCAATACAGGATCAACTGGAAAGTCCAGTTGATCCTGTATTGAACGCCTTTTTTGATCATATGAGTTAATGTACACAGTATATGTATGAGGTAGTAGTTGGTGTTGGTATAGAGGCAAAAGTGGCATATGCAGTAAGGCACATTGGGCATCCTTAAATAAGGCTGGTCAGAGAATACTGTATATGTATCAGCAGTGGTGTAGATATAAAAGTAGTGTAAATGTAAACAGTAGTAATAAATGTAAACAGTAGTAATAAATGTAAACAGTATTAATAAATGTAAACATTGAATGTAAACAGTAGTATGTAAACAGTGAATGTAAACAGTAGTATGACTATAGGCAGTGATGTAATACAAACATTAGTGCAAATATGAGAAGTAAAATGGTAAATGGAGCTTATTTATATAGTGCTTTCTATAGCCCCCTGTGAGGAGCCCCAAAGCGCTTTACAATACCAGCCATCCACCCATTCATTCAGACATTCATACACCGGTAGTGGTAGCCTGCCTTGCAAGGCGCCATCCAGACCTACCAGAAGCAACTCGGGGTTAAGTGTCTTGCCCAGGGACACAACGACACATGGTGGGCGGATGCGGGATTCGAACCTCCAACCTTCCGATCAGGGGTCGACTGCCATTAATAACTGTTGTGGGAGGGGAGGCAGAGTAGTGCAAACTGAATGAGCACATGACTGAGAGTTTAGTAAATAACCCGTTTGATGACACAGAGTCCAGTGTTAAAATCTTTGTGTTGTGTGGTAATGTGTGAGAAAGTTTTTTGTGTTAAGGCAGTTCAAATGGGAGGGGAGGCAGAGCAGGCAGAGTGTTTAGCATCCTGACTACCTGATGAACAGAGCTGTCTCTCAGTCTGCTGGTTCGAGCCTGGAGACTTCTCAGTCTCCTCCCTGATGGCAACAGGCTGAAGCAGCTGTGTAGTGGGTGTGTGGGATCACCTGCCATGCAGAGGGCTTTCCGAGTGAGGCGGTTGCTGTGTAAGTCCTGCAGTGAGGGCAAGGAGGTGCCGACGATCTTCTCAGCTGCTCTCACGATGCGCTGGAGGCTCTTGCGGCAGGATGCAGTACATGCACCAAACCACAGAAGCCGTTTTCGCATTGACCAGCCCTTAAAGGCCCGGGTGGCCCCGCCCCGCCCTCTTTCCCGGGTTCAGCGTGTCCGCATTTTCCTTTTTTTCCCCGGCTCCGCCCTCGTTTTGGAACCATCTCCAACGTGGTTCCATCGGACCGCGGCCCGACGGGCCCAGTTTCACGTCATTTACTGCTCACATTTGATTCGTTGTTTGCAGCAGGGGGCTGGACTGCTTCGTGTAGGGGCGAGACCAGAGGGCGTGACTAGCTGCGTGTTGAGTCATCAACTGCGATTTCGCCAGCGCACCTAAAAACACTCTATTTTCATCTAAAAACTACTTTCGAGTGCATAAAAATGATCGGAAACGTGTGTTTATATGCTTAACTTGCTAACTGTAGTGAAAAAACACATGAAAACTCAGTATTTATTTCGTTTTTTCCACAAATTCGCAACCCGGAAGTCCGCTCGTAAATTTCGCCAGGGCACCTAAAAACACACTATTTTCATCTAAAAACTACTTTCGAGTGCATAAAAATGATCGGAAACGTGTGTTTATATGCTTAACTTGCTAACTGTAGTGAAAAAACACATGAAAACTCAGTATTTATTTCGTTTTTTCCACAAATTCGCAACCCGGAAGTCCGCTCGTAAATTTCGCCAGGGCACCTAAAAACACACTATTTTCATCTAAAAACTACTTTCGAGTGCATAAAAATGATCGGAAACGTGTGTTTATATGCTTAACTTGCTAACTGTAGTGAAAAAACACATGAAAACTCAGTATTTATTTCGTTTTTTCCAAAATTCGCAAACCGGAAGTCCGCTCGTAAATTTCGCCAGCGCACCTAAAAACACACTATTTTCATCTAAAAACTACTTTCGAGTGCATAAAAATGATCGGAAACGTGTGTTTATATGCTTAACTTGCTAACTGTAGTGAAAAAACACATGAAAACTCAGTATTTATTTCGTTTTTTCCAAAAATTCGCATTCTGAGCTTTTCGGTAAGAACTGCCCACCCACTTCAAGGCTTGCTCTCCGGACAGTGCGCAATCAACGAGGGCGGGCCAGAGCTGGCTCTGGGCCAACCAGAGACGAGCGGGACCGGGGAGGGCCGGCAAATGCGAAAACGGCTACAGTGATGCAGCTTGTCAGGACACTTTCTATGGCACCTCTGTAGAAGGTGCACATGATGGGGGTTTATGCTCCAGCCCTTTTCAGCTTGCGGAGAAAGTAGAGACGCTGGTGAGCCTTCTTGGCCAGTGATGCAGTGTTCCTGCTCCAGGACAGGTCCTTTGAGACGTGCACTCCCAGGAACTTGGTGCTGTCTACTCTCTCCACTGCGGTGCTGTTGATGGTCAGAGGGGCATGTTGGGCATCCCTCTTCCTGAAGTCCACAACAATCTCCTTTGTCTTCTCCACGTTGAGAGTGAGATTGTTGTGTCCGCACCACAAGGCCAGGCGGCTCACCTCGTTCCTGTAGTCCGTCTCATCGTTGTTGCTGATGAGACCTACCACTGTTGTGTCGTCCGCAAACTTGATGAAGTGGTTGGAGCTGTATGATGGTGTGCAGTCGTGTGTTAGCAGGGTGAATAGAAGGGGGCTCAGCACACATCCTTGTGGGGCCCCTGTGTTCAATGTGATGGTGCTAGATGTGTTACTCCCGACCCGTACTGTCTGTGGTCTCCCGGTCAGGAAGTCTAGCAGCCAGTTACACATTGAGGTGTTCAGCCCCAGACTGTCCAGTTTAAGGATGAGCTGTTGGGGGATGATGGTGTTGAATGCCGAGCTGAAGTCGATGAACAGCATTCTAACATAAGAGTCCTTCGTGTCCAGATGTGTGAGTCCATATACTGCCTATAAGCAAATATTTTCCTTACAGGCGGAGTTGACTCCAGTAGTAAATGGCAAAGTGTTAACCAATGACCATCAGTTAGTGCTTGGATTCAGTTTTGGAGCTGACTAGTAGATACTACCACATCAAACTTTAGCTCAATATTTGTAAAACCTGACTGAGTTGGAGCCAGTTTTGTGTTGACTAAAGTTGATTAGCTGTGGTATACATCTTGCATTAGTTTTATCTGTACATCCAATCATCACTTTGTGAGTTAAGTTAAAACATCTCATGTCTCTCAGTGTGTGCACACACCAACATGGGTACAAATATTACTGCCATACTTTTCCTTTATGAAAATAATATATACAAATAATATATACAGTATATCTCTTGTGAGTGAAGGAAAAGCAACATGCTTGAAACTCAGGCTCTTTAAGAGGTCCAAACCTGTGCATTCATTAACATCTGCCTCCCGTTGCTTTGTCTGAAGAGGTCACTTTGGAGAAGACAGAAGTGTGTCAAGTGTAATGTTGTTTTGAATGGTGTATTTGGGTGTCCCTTCTTTGTGAACACTGAAGGATGAACCATTTAAAAACCATTGTAGTCTCAGAGATGTGCCAGTTTCCTTTCTATCAGAGAGCAGATGGGCGAAAAATGAGGATGGATATTCAATTGGGATCTTCCCTTTGTCACACATCGCATGCCTGGCCGTGTGCACAGCACTCAGCTCTCAGTGGGTGATCCATCATGACACAGAGACAGGTCAGATGTTCCGCTGGCTAAACACAAATGTCCTGATCAGTGGCACGCTGCTATTATTTCTGTCTATGACAGAGAACGGCATGATCATATTAAAACAAGGTTGCTTTGCGTTTTTCTTTTTTCAGGCACTAAAAGCTCATTGACAGTTTAGTGATTTACAAATAATGGGTTTTAATTAAACTTTTACAATGTTACTGAGTCATTGTGCTGGTGAATCTTAAACCCTGATTGGTGAGTTGTCAAACACATACCTGTATATGCTATATTTTAGGGAAATTCATTTACTGCATCAAACCACTGAGAATCATCGTTGTTAGCAGTCACAATGTTAGCTTCAGCCTGGTCAGAGCTGAAATAATGCCAGCGCAAAGCCAGGTGTGGCAGAAAGAACTAAAACTGTAGACAGCGAGTGGATGGCTGCCAGTCAGAGGTGTGTGCCTGTGTGCCAGCCGTATCCGGGCAAGCAGTAATAAGCTGTTACATTTTTCATTTCCAGTTTTCTCCACAGAATTATCTACCAGCCAAAACAAGAAAGCTCTTAACAAGCAAATGTGAGTTGTGATTTTAGTTCACTTTTCTTCTGAGTGGGCAGATGAGTAGCTGTAAGGATGTTCAGGCTGTTTGAGTGTGTGCTTGTCTGTTGGGGGTTCGCCTGATTTGAAG
The DNA here is from genome assembly GCA_038048925.1 of Garcialebias charrua. Lineage (NCBI taxonomy): Eukaryota > Metazoa > Chordata > Actinopteri > Cyprinodontiformes > Rivulidae > Garcialebias > Garcialebias charrua. The sequence continues at coordinate 16,898 of JBBPBX010072289.1, forward strand.
TGTCTCTTCATTGGTAATACAGTACTGTAGTGTGCAAAGCTCACAGCATCCTCATGTGCAGCTTGCTCTATTTTCCTCATGTCCAACTCTAACGTTAAGCATAAGATTGGCTTAATGAGTTTTTCCTCATCTGAAACATTATTCAATTAAATTTCATTCAGTTTATTTGTATAGTGCCAAGTCACAACAGAAGTCATCTCAGGGCACTGAACAGAAACATTCATGTACATTATAAAAGCCAATTAGTAAAAGTTCTCTAAGGAAACAGCAGATTGTGTTGACTCTTCACTTCGTCAGTCTACCATCCTGAGAAAGCACAGAGGCAACAGTGGAAAGCAAAAACTTCCTTTTACAGGAAGAAACCTCCATCAGAACCAGGCTCAGGATGAGCGACCATCTGCTTTGACTGGCTGGGGTTTGAAAAGACAGGAAGGAGAATGAGTTGATGTTTTTCTTAGTTAATTCTTTTTTTGTTTGTTTTTCTTAGTTAATTCTTAGTTAATTTAGTTAATTTTTGTTGTTTTTCTTAGTTAATTCTAGATGTTATTACTGTTTTTCTCTTGCATTTGTTGTTGGATGTAACTGGGACCCCGTGTACATAATCTCGTTTTCATCACATGTACCACATGCGGTGCAAATGACAATAAAGACTCTCTGACAATAAAGACTCTCTGAGAAACAAACAAACACAGAACGACAGGTCTATAGGTGTACGATAGTCCCTCGCTACTTCGCGGCTCGTTTATTGCAGACTCGCTCTATCGCGGTTTTTCAAAATAAGATTTGACATGACAAACAATTGGCTGACTGATCGACGAGCCATACAATTGGCACGTAATTTTTATTTTAAATAAATTATCTTAAATTATTTAGCACCTGCTGCACATTTGTGCAACCCAGAGCAGCAGAAAAAGCTTCTTCTTGCACCTTTGTGCAGCCCATACTGCAGGATAAGCTTCTTGCTGCAGCTGAACAGCTGAGATGAGATGATTTGTGTGCAGGCCGGAAAAGTGGGCGTGGCCAAGAACGCTTGCAGTTGGCAAAGAGCAGAGGAGGCATAGAGCTGAAATCATGACATTCTGTGCTATTTTAGAGCGTTTAGAGTTTAGAAACATTGTTTAGAATGTTGCAAGAAGGGAAGTGTTTTAAAATACCTTTACACAGACACACACGTATGTATGTATGTGTATATACAGTACCCTG